>CAUYQG010114271.1:0-45051 GCA_963574415.1 Tarsius wallacei | reverse complement strand
CATGCAATTTATCGAGGCAAACATGGAAGACTTGGGTAGAGCTGAACCCTGACTCTTGAGAGATTAGAAAAGGTTTCCAGAAGTAGCAACCAAGCAAAGTCCCAAAGGATGAGTACAAATTTGTGAGGGCAAGGAGAGAATTTAGCACATGGTGCTGGGAAACTGACTAACCACATGCAGAAGAATAAAACTGGACCCTTACCTACCACCATTTACAAAAATTAACTCAAAATGGATCAAGAACTTAAATTGAAGCCTCAAACTATAAGAATCTTAGAAGAAGACTTAAAGAACACCCTCCTGGACATCGGCCTAGGCAATGAATTTATGACCAAGTCCTCTAAAGCAAATGCAGCAAAATCTAAAATTGACAAGTAGAATCTTATTAAGCCAAAACGTTTTTGCACAGCAAAAGAAACCATCAGGAGAGTAAAGAGACAACCCACAGAATAAGAAAGCATATTTGCAAGCTATGCATCCAACAAAGGCCTAACATCTAGGATCTATGGAGATCTATTAAAATTTGACAGGAAAAAAACAAATAACCTCATTAAAAAGTGAATATGAACAGACACTTCTCAAAGGAAGACATACAAGCAGCCAACAAACATGAAAAAAATGCACAGCTTCACTAGTCATCAGAGAAATGCAAATCAAAACTACAATGAGATACCACATCACACTAGTCAGAATGGCTATCATTTAAAAGTCAAAAAATCAACAGGTGTTGGCAAGGCAGCAGAGAAAAGGGAATGCATCTACACTGTTGCTAGAAATGTAAACTAGTTCAGCCTTTGTGGAAAGCAGTGTGGTGTTTTCTCAAAGAACTAAAAATTGAGTTACCATATGACCCTGCAATCCCACTTCTGGGAATCCAGAGGAACATAAATCACTCTACCAAAAAGACACCTGCACACATATGTTCATTGCAGCACTATTCACAATAGCAGAAGCATGGAACCAACCCAGATGCCCATCAAAAGTGGACTAGATAAAGAAAATGTGGTACATATACATATACTCAATGAAATACTATACAGCCATAAAGAACAAAATCATGTTCTTTGTGGCAACAAGGATGCAGCTGGAGATCATCATTTTAAGTGAACTATCACAGAGACAAAGAACTGAATGCTACAGGCTATCACTCATAAACGAGCCCTAAACACTGGGTTTGTGAGCACAAAGGCAGGAACAACAAACACTGGGCACTGCTAAAGAAGGGAAGGGGGTGAGGGATAAGGAATACATTCCCATCCATTGGGTACCATGTCCACTACCAGGGGGAGAGGCTTACTAGAATCCCAAACCCCACCTGCACACAGTTTACTTATGTAGCAAATCCTCACATGTACCCCACAACTCTAAAATAAGTAAATAATAATAATAAAGATAGATAAAAGTGTTATAGTTAAATATATATTTTGAATGTGAAACTGATAAGATTTACTGACAGATGAGTGTGATGTATTAAAGATTACTACAAAATTCTTTGCCATTTCTTCCATCAAAAATATGAAGTCTCTTTCCCTTCCCCTTGAATCTGGGATGGCTCCATGCTTTGACCAAAAAAATGTGACAGAAGTGATACTGAGTAAATTCCAAGGTTGGGTCCTAAAATCTCTAACTTTAGACCTTGCTTTTGGAATGCTGCCTCTTAGAATCTAGCCGCGAATATGTGAGGACACCAATTCATATGGAGAGGCCACATGGAGGAGATCCAGGGAATTCTGATAGCCCTTGCTGCACTCCCAGCCAACAGCAGCTATCAACAATATAAATGAATATTGCAGTCTTTGGACAACCACAGTCTTCCCAGTACCAGGTAGAACAGAAGAATCAGCCAGCTGAACCCAGTCAACATAGAGAATCATGAGAGATGGCTATTTTTTAAGTACAGTATTATATTTATAATAAAATTTACTGATATAGAGAAGCAGTACCCAACTAGCTTCAACCAAGGGGCCCCACTCACATCTGAAGTGATTTAGAGATGAGACCCTAGACCCCAAGCCTGAGTCTGGTGCTATAAGGGTATAGAGTGAAAAGTACTTTGCTTATGAGATGAATGCAAATAATTTGTGGCCATAGGGAAGACTGTGCTAGATTAAAAATGGCCCCACATTCTTTGTCACAACCACCCCCCCATAAAGAAGCCAAGTTATATGGAAAGGCCACATGGAGGACCACTAAAGAACTCTGATTGACAATTCCAGCTAAAAGCCAGTGCCAACTGCCAGCCATGAGGAGATTCCAACCTGGAGATCCCAGCCCAATGGATCCTCCTGATGACTATAGCCCCAGGCAAAACCACATGGAAATAAAGAACCTCCCAGCTAACCCAATCAATCCACAGAATTCAACAGATAATAAACAATTGCTATGCTTCAAGCTACTAAGTTTTGGGCTAGTTTGTTACACAGCAACAGTTAGTTGAAACTATGAGTATGAAAGGAAAGAGTCAAGACTGACTCCAAGATCATGGGCCTGAGCACTACCTAATTGGTGCTGTGGTTGGACCCACCGGGAGAGAATAGAGTTTTAGCCAGAGGTGGAAATTAAGAGTTCAAGTTTGGATATTTTAAATTTGAGATGCCAATTAGACATTGAGTGGGCAATGGTGAGCAGACTATTAAGACATAGGAGTTTGGAGTTCAGGGGAGAGTTCATATAATTTGAGTCATCACTGTACTAATGCTGTGTGATATGGGCTGGATGAGTCTCCCAGAGAATGGACATTGCTGGAGAAGGCAAGAGCCAAGGGCTGAGCTCAGGACATAGTAACTTTGAGAGACTAGGGAAGGAAGGAAGCCACCTGCAAAGACCGGGAAGGAGAAGGTAGTGAGGGGAGAGAAACAGGGATGGGTGTCCTGGAGACAGAGATGAAACAGTGTTTCAAGGAAAGGCTATGACCAAAGGTGCTGGGAAGGGGAGTGAGGTGAGGACTGGGAATTCACCCTTGGGACTGGCAGGGAGATTATTGATGATCTTGATACCCGTTTTAGTGGCACTGAGGCATGAAATCTGACTGGAGTGGATTGAGGAACAAGCAGGAAGTGAGGAAGTGGAGCGAGGAGAGAGAAGATCAACAACACTTTGCAAAAATGTTGTTCAAGGCAACAGAAATGGCAAGGGGGCTGAAGGAGGAGGGAGGGAGAAGAGCAAGTGTATTTAAGATCCACGCTATTAGAGCATGTGTTTAAGTTAATGAGCGAGATCTTGTAGAGAAGAAAACCTGACAATGAAGAGCAGAACTGAGGAGTCCTTGAAAGATGAGGGGTGTCTGAAGGGGCTTGTCCTTGGGCAGAGATAGCTCATCCTCTGACAGGTAGAAGTGAGCATGCGTGGGTGTCAGTGCTGGTGGATTTGTAAATGGGGTGATGGGGAGTTTTGTGGATAATGAAGACTTTCAAATATGAAGTGAAGACATCAGCTGAGATGGAAGAGTAGAGAAAGGGTGTAAGTTTCAAGAGGAAATAGGAAGGTGCTAAAACCTTTGGAGAGAATGAAGTGACTGAAGGTAACAACAGCCAGACACAAGATATTCAGAGGTGTTCCTAAGAAGGAGAGAAGGGATAAGAAGGATAGAACACCTGAAGAAGAATTCTCAGGAAGGAGAGAACAACATAGCATTGACATTGAGACAAGCATGTGAAGGGAGGGGCCCTGGGCAGTTGGCTTGTGCATTAGCACAATCAAGGGCCTGGTAATATGAAGCCCCTCAGACAGTTGGGGCACTGCCCTGGAAGAGGGTGAGAAGGGTCTCCATTGCCCAGGAAAAAGGCATAATCAGAACTTCCCATGCTTTGAGATTGGAAAGGGAAATTTGCCCAAAATGCTAACCGCTGGTCATTGTAAGCCTTAATTATTTTGTTCTTTCAAACTTTTTACAGGTTTAAACATTTTCAAAGTAAAAGTTAAACAGAGAAAAGGAAAGGAAATTCTGCCTGACCACTAAAGGTACAAATCTTCAGCCAAGAAAGGGAACAATGGAGGCTCTAGGTTCAGGTGCCCAAAGTGAGCTGCCTTGTAGGCTTGGAGGCATCAGGTTGTGGGTTTGAGAGAATGGAGAAGCAAGGTCCTAGGAACATAATAAGCAGGAAGCAACCTTGGCCCACTTTTGCACAGAGGGAATGGAAAGTTGCCCACCTCCACAAGGTGAGGCCTCCTGTCCTGGGAGCGGGTTGCAGGAGGCAGCTCGCCTCTGGGTGGGCCAGTGAGCCCGTTGGACACTCGACGACCAGCCCTAAGTAGTGCCCCACTCCCCGTGGCAGGAAGAGGTACTGCAGGGATGGGGACTGATTACAGCCCTGGTGGAAATCAGATACAATGTCCCCACCACCCAGACTATGTAAGACTCAGGTTTCTTGCGGGGAAGGGGAGAGAACATTACAAGTGAGAAAAATCTATCCCTTCCAAAAATACGTAGGGTGCTTGTTCCAGGGAGCAGAAAGGTCGTCTTTCTCAGGTTCCAGAGCTTGGTGGGACGAGAAAAGCAGCAGAACCCAACTGGTCACTCACTCACCAGTCAGCGTTGGCACAGTGCTACAGCCTTCCTCAGAGGGTACTCTGGGTTGCCGTGGGGGCTGCAGATGTGTCCCTGGTCCTCTCATGATGTTCAGCACAGTGTGTAGCCAGCCAGTGGGGAGGTCTGACAGCCGCGACGACCCAGGATCCCTTCCTTGTCACCACAGAGCTGGGGCGGGTCAGCCTCCTGACTCCCAGTCCAGGCTGGCTCTGCTGCAGTGCCCTTGCTCCCTTGATGCCCCAGTGGCCTAGGCCAGCATTTCCCAAAGTGCATTGTGAGAGAAACAAGGATAAGGAGACCCGCCATGAAGAAACAGCCATCTCGTTAAACTGGGTTGAAAGGCCTGCTTTCTGAAGCCCCCTGGAGATTTGCAACATACATTTGCACATGACCTTCAGTTGACCCAACATCTCCCAAACTCACTGACTGCAGATATTAGGAAGAAGCAACAACAAGGGTCCCAGGAGCCCCCTGAGGTAAAGTCTCTTCTGGGTGACTATGCTCCTGAATTAGTATCCTGGGGCTTCCATAACATATGACCACAAAGTAGGCGGCTTCAAACAACAGAAATGTATTCTCTGACAGTTGTAGAAGCCAAAAGTCTGAAATCAGGGTGTGGGCAAGGCCATGCTCCCTTCAGAGGCTCTAGGGAAAGATCCTGCCTGTATCTCCCAGCTTCCTGCTCTCTGCACTCCTTGGCTTGTGGCCACATCACTTCAATCTTCCTCTATCTTCACATGGCCTCCTCTTCTGTGGCACTGTGCCCTTTCTGTCTCTTATAATGACACTGTCCTTGGATTTAGACCCCACCCTAATCCAGGACCATCTCATCCCAAGATCTTTACTTTAATTATATCCTCAAGGGCCCTTGTTCAAAATAAGGTCACCTTCTGCAGTTCTAGGTAGACATATCTTTGGGGGACACCCTCCAACTCACTGCAGCTCCCCTTTCTTAAATTCCTTCTAAAGCTGCCCACTCGGCAGCTCTGCCTGCTTTCCAGGACTTGTTTCTGGTGACTTGTTCCCACTGCCCTTCTCAAACCCCTTTCTCCTTCTGTTAATAAAACCCCCAAGAAAGACTTCCTCCCCCACTGACTTTGCCAATTCCCAGGACCCATCGTGATGGAACTCTGGTCAGGCCACACAAAGAGCCACGCAGTGCCTGGAGGACACCAGGGTCTGCAGTTCCCAGCTCACTGTCCAGACGGGACCGCCCAGGTCCCATGCCCCGACTGCCCTTCACCCACCTCTTCCAGGTCCTCTTTAGGCTTTGGCATTTGTTCCAGACAACTGCAGGGAAAGCTCGGGTTTCAGCGTGCTGGGCGGGCTGCAGAACTGGCTGCCACCCTGCACGGTGTGTGCCCAGCAGAAGGTGAGAAGGTGCCGTGTTCCTGAAAGTGCCTCTGAAATTCCACCCGGCCTTCTGTTCTGTCCTGAGGGTCGGGACGAGGCCACCGAGGATTCTAGCACTTATTCTTGGCAGTGACCAGAACGGAGCGGTGAAGCTAAGTGCATGGGAATATTATTTCAACCGCCTTTAAGAAAACTCGCTCCACGTCATAAAACTCCCGGCTGGTACCTTTGCTCCTTAGCTTCAGGCTTCAATGCCATCGGTATGTTTCTCAGCAACATTAATTAAAATCCTTTTAAAGACCGGGCTGTTTTCCACACAGGAAGGCTCTCACCTGGGGAGCACTTTCACAGGTGAATTGGCTCCTTAAAAGCTTTTAAATTAATGTCATTCCCCATAATTCTTATTTTTCCAAAAAGCAAGTTTTACAACTTCACTGCCTTCCTCCCAGCGGGCGTGAGTGGTTGGGCGGGGAAGTGGGGGTGAGGTCGCTCTGAAGAGGGCCTCCATGGGAGGCCAGCCTCGCCGCCAGTGCTAACGTGTGGGGAGTCCACACTGGGGCCTTGGAACAATAGCACCCTGCTTGGAAGGGAGGCCTCCCCCAAAAGGCTCCACACACTGTTTCTGTTCACAAGAAAGTATCTGTAGACAACTCGATGGCCCCCACATTTTGATAGTCCTTAAAGACACAGATAACAGCCCAATACTTATGCTTGGAGCCCTGCTCTGGCTCAATATTTACGATGCCTACCCCAATAGCCACCACAATTTATTGCCAAGGTCCTGGGCAGTGTTTGCAACATGTTATCTAACTTGGTCCTCACAGCTACATCATGAGGCAGGTATCATTACCTCCTTTTAAAAATGCAGAGATGTCGGGGCTCGGTGGCTCAGCCTGTAATCCCGCACTTTGGGAGAACAAGGCAAGAGGATTGACTGAACTCAGGAGTTCAAGACCAGGCTGGGCAACTTGGCAAGACTTCGTCTCTACAATAAATCAAAAAAATTAGCCAGGTATGGTGGTACACACCTGTGGTTCCAGCTACTTGGAAGGGTAAGGCAAAGGATCGCCTGAACCCGGCAGGTTGAGGCTGTGGTGGCCATGAGCCTACTGCTGCAATCCAGCCTGGGTGACAGAATGAGACTCCGACTCAAAAAAAAAAAAAAATGCAGAGCCAAAAGCCAGGCATGGTGATGCACATCTGTACTCAGGAGGCTGAGGCGGAAGGATCACCTGAACCCAGGAGACTGAGACTATGGTGAGCCATAATTATGCCACTGCACTCCAGCCTGGGCAACAGAGTGAGACCTGGACTCAAAAAAAATTTTTTTAACACAAAGACAGGCTCAGAGAGGCCAAGTAATTTGTACCAGGTAACACAACAAGTAGGTGGGGAAGCAGGGATTATATTTCAATTCTTCTGGCTCCAAAGCCTGTTTTTTTTTTAACTATGCTACTTTGTGAAAATTATGAAGAGTGACTTGATTTTGTAAGTGACTTCATAAAGACTAAAGGTGAAAAGACTCAGGAAGGCCAAAATGCATGGCTTGTGTTGAGAGCTTGGGCTCACACTATCCAACCTGCCCCCCTCCAGGGGTTCCTCAGCCCTCGGCAGCCCCTCTCCACCTGCTTTAAAGGCCTTGGTGAAAGGCAGTGCTCAGGTGGCCCTCAGGGGCTCCCCAGCACAGCCCTCAGAGGTGGGAACAGCCCTGGTTGGCTCTGGGTGGACAGATGAGCCCCAGGGGCCTGCGGTGCCTGTGGGGCAGCAGGGAACCCAGGCACGGCCACCTCTTGGCCGTGGAGCTGTTGCCACTGCTGAGTCAGGAATGTCAAGACAGCTGGGCACAGTGGCTCATACCTGTAATCCCAGTATTTGGGGAGGCCAAAACAGGAGGATTGCTTGAGTCCAGGAGTTTGAGACCAGCCTGAGCAGCATTGCAAGACCTCATCTCTACCAAAAACAAAAATAAAAAATAAGCTGGGCATGGTGGCATGCACCTGTAGCCCCAGCTACTCAAGAGGTGGAGGTGGAAGGATCACCTGAGACCAGGAGTTCGAGGCTGCGGTGAGCTGTGATCGTGCCACTGCACTCCAGTCTGGACAGCAGAGTGAGACACCTACTCAAAGAAAAAAAAAGGCACTCAACCAGCTTCTGCCAAAGCAGAGCCTGAGGCAGAGAACTGGTCAGACTGTCTTATATTGGGGAAAATGATCCCCAAGAACAGGAAGAAGAGACAAGAGTAGGAGGAAGAATCAGCACCAGGTTGTGTCATCTGCTGACGGGGCACTGTCAGTGCAGCAGGCCTCACCCAGGCCTCACCACCAGGTTGGGGAAAAAGAGTGACTGCTGACCCCGTCTCCCCTTCACCAGTGCTGGCCCAGAGAGGCCAGAGCCTCCTAGTGGCACAAATGTCGGTGTCCAGAGGGGTTCAGCCGCATCCTTACCTTGACATCAGTAAGGTAGCCAGGGCCTGGGCAGATTATAGGGCAAAGAAAGGGTTGCTGAGCAGAGCTCATCAGTAGTGCTTGGCAGCTGCTCCCTACTCTGTGTCCATGAGGAATTTCTCAGGAAGTTTCCTGCACACATTGCACAGCCAGTGCATTCCGGGGGCTCAAGGAGGTGCTGGGCCCCACATCTGCACCAACAGGGTTCGAAGGAGAAGGCATCCAGACATGTAGACTTCTGGGGCCTTCAGGAGTCCCAGGGAGGCTCAGCTGAGTAGTCAGCAGCAGTCTCTGATTCCGGAATCCCATGGGACATGGAGGCCCAGAAGATGCCCTGTGTGGAGAGAGATATCCCCGCATCCTGAACAAGCCATTCTGGGAAGGGTGAGCCCGATCCGGGAAGTAGGGGCTATCTTCACAGCTGTTCTGTGGGTTCTCCCCTCCCCGCCATGGTCCAGTCTGATCTAAATTAAAACTCGAACTTTTCTCCAGTTTAAAGTTTCTCCAACCCCCAGCTCAGGCCTGATCAGCACAGTTCTCAAAGCAGCAGGGTGGGTGAACGGAGTGGAAGAGGCGGCCTGAGGTGAGCAGACGGCCTCCTCTGCTCACCCTGCTGCGTCTCCACCATCCCTTTCCCACCTGCCAGCCCCCACCCTGCGGTTCTCTGGGGCAGGGTGGGGGAGGCGAGAGACACAGAGTCCTGTCATCTGCACCGATGCTTCCACTGACGGTTGCCCACTTGCTCACCAGGGGGACCCTGGACACTACCTGTCCTTGTGCCCACACCAGGTGACCACTACCGCCTCTGCCCCAGCTCTTGCTCCTGGTGGGCCTCTCACGTGTTTCCTGCCCTCCCCTTGGGGACAGCTTTCAAGCCAGCTGGAGCTTAGCCATGTTCTGGGGCCCCCACTCAGCAACTTGGTTTCATCCCAGGTGGAGATACAGAGAGACCTGACTCCCGAGCTGGGGCCCAGAGCTGAGACATCAGGGGGACTGCAGCCCAGCCAGGAGCAATGCTGGCCTGTAACAGCCATGGCAGAGGCCAGCCAAGACCAAGAGAGCCCAGTTGGACACCCAGACACTTGCCCGTCCCGGGCAGAGCCTCCACCCAGTCCAGGCCGTCAGGAGGAAGAACCCCTGGATTGGCAGAATTTAAATAGCTGGGTTGATCCAGAAGATGTTAGATTACATTTCAGTTATCAGGCTACCCGGAGCCTTGATTCCAAAAATAAGCTTGGTTATGGAAAAATAATAATCCCTTTTGAAACTTTTTATGAAAGTATAATATACAGACAGAAAAGTGTGCAAATCCTAAGTGTAGAGCTCAATGAATTTTTTCACAAACCAGGGATGCCCATAAAAAATAGTTACTTTTTAAACTTCCCGTGTGTGGCCTATGAGAATATTGTTCCCACTGCACAGGAAATGAGCCTTCCTGCCAACAAGGGTCTTTAATCCCTTTGCAGAGCCCCTCATAGACACATACCGCCCAGGGAGGTCCCAGCCTCTCAGGGGACATTCGGGCCTCTAGGAGGAGAGCATCCAGCGGGGCTTCTTGATGGAGACCCAGGGGCTGATGCAGAACACACAGAGACTGTCCCCCGAGCATCAGTGACTCCACTCATTAGAATTATCTGGGAAGACTGCAAAGGCCCCAAAGCCCCGCCTGCACCCCAGGCCAATTAACCAGAGCCACCAAGGGGGGACTCAAGCATCATGCTTGCTAAAGCTCTCCAGGTGGCCCCATAGGCAGCCTAGCTTGGGAACCATTGACTCTGAGTTTGCCCTGTAATCTGTATGACTAATATTTATTTTTTGTTTGGTTGGTTTTTTTCCTCTTTTAATTTTTATTTTAAAATTGTGGGGTACAATTCAGTTAGGTATACAAATATTCACTTTGCAGGTACCCCTGTTGATGAGGTATGGCCCCCACTTCCCCGGGCAGATATCGACTACTGTCAATTCCACCTCCTCGCCTGCCCCCCCCCACCCCGCAGTTTCCCACTACTGTCAATCCTTTTCTTACAGTATTATGGTAGTTGTTCAAGGTCCACTTATGAGTGAGAACATGTGATACTCAGCTCTTTGTTTCTATGAGAGATCACTCAGTATTATAAACTCTAATTCCATCCAGGTTGCTGCAAAGTTCATGATTTGTTCTTTTTTATAGCTGTGTAATATTCCATTGTGTATATGTACCATATTTTTTTATCCAGTCTTCTTTTGATGGGCAGCACGGTTGGTTCCATGTTCTTGCTATTGTGAACAATGCTATGATAAATATACGTGTGCAGGTATCTTTTTCATAGAGTGATTTGAGTTCTTTCGGGTATATTCCCAGTAGGAGGATTGTGGGTTCATATGGAAGGTCAATTTGTTGAACTTTTAGGAATCACCACACTGATTTCCACAGAGACTGTACTAGTTTACAATTCCACCAACAGTGTAGCAGTGTTCCCTTTTCGCCATCCTCTCCAGTATCTGTTGTTTTATGAGTTATTGATGATGACCATTCTGACTGGAGTTAGGTGGTATCTCAGTATAGTTTTAATTTGCATCTCCTTGATGACTAGTGAAGCTGAACATTTTTTCATGTATCTGATGGCTGCTTGTATGTCTTCTTTTGAGAAGTGTCTATTCATATCTTTTGCCCACTTTGTAATGGGGCTGTTTATTTTTTTCTTTTCAGCATGTTTGAGTTCCTTATAGATCCTTGATGTTAGGCCTTCATCAGATATGGAGTTGGCAAATATTTTTTCCCAGTCTGTGGGCTGTCTCCCTGCTCTCTTAATGGTTTCTTTGGCTTTGCAGAAGCTTGTCAGTTTAATGAGGTCCCACTTGGCTATCTTATCTCTTATGGCCTGGGCACTTCAGGTTTTGATCAGGAATTGGTTGCCAGTTCCAACTTCCATAAAAGTGTCTCCTGCATTTTCTAAGGTTCTCACAGTTTGAGATTTTACATTTAGGTCTGTGATCAATTTAGAGTGAATTTTTGTGTATGGGGATAGGTAGGAGTCCTGTTTCAATCTTCTGCATGTGGTCAGCCAGTTTTGCCAGCACCATTTACTGAATAGGTTCTCCTCTCCCCAGTAGTGGGTGGTGCAGGCTTTGTCAAAGATGAGTTGGTTGAGAAATCGAGGTTTTGCTTCTGGAATCTCAATTCTATTCCATTGGTTGATATGCCTGTTTTTAACTATGTCATAAGAAAACTACCTACAAAAAAAGCCCTGGGCCAGATGGCTCTCCAGCAGAATTCTAAAAATATGCAAGGAGGAACTGATACCAATCCTATTGAAAGTATTCCAGGTGATTGAGAAAGATGGAACTCTCCCTGAATCATTTTATGGAGCTAACATCACATTGATACCCAAGCCAGGTAAAGACCCAACAAAGAAAGAGAACTACAGGCCAACATCTTTGATGAACATAGATGCTAAAATTCTCAACAAGATCCTAACAAATCTGATTCAACAACACATCTCAAAAATCATCCATCACAACCAAGAAGGCTTCATCCCCAGGATACAAGGCTAGTTCAACATTCGTAAGACCATAAACATAATTAACTATATCAACAGATGTTAAAAACAAAAACCACATGATTATATCACTAGATGCAGAAAAAGCTTTTGATAAAATCCAGCACCTCTTCTTGATAAAAACCCTCGAACATCTAGGCATAGATGGAACATACCTCAAAATAGTAAGAGTCATCTACGAGAAACCCACAGCCAGCATACTCCTAAACAGACAAAAATTAGAACCATTTCCCCTGAAAACTGGAACAAGACAAGTATGCCCACTCTTACCCCTCCAGTTCCAACACAGTTTTGGAAGTCCTAGCTAGAGCAATCAGAGAAGAGAAAGCGATCAAGTGTATCCAAATTGGAAAAGAGGAAGTCAAGTTATCTCTCTTTGCAGACAACATGATTGTATACCTTGAAAACCCAAGAGAATCTGCCAAAAACCTGCTTGCACTGATAAAGGACTTTGGCAAAGTCTCAGGATATAAAATAAATGTACAAAAGACAATTGCATTTCTATACACCAATAATAAACAAACAGAAACCCAAATAAAAAGTACAATTCCATTCACAATAGCCACACAAAAAAATGAAATACCTTGGCATCTTCCTAACCAGAAATGTGAAAGACCTTTACAATGAAAACTACAAAACACTGCTCAAAGAACTCAAAGATGATACAAACAAATGGAAAAATATTCCATACTCATGGATTAGAAGAATCAACATTGTTAAGATGTCCATTTTACCTAAGGCAATCTGCAGATTTAATGCAATACCCATCAAATTACCAGCAACATTCTTCTCAGACCTAGAAAAAACAATACAGGAATTCTTATGGAAACATAAATGACCACCAATCACCAAAACAATCCTCAGCAAAAAAAACAAAACAGGAGGTATCACACTCCCAGACGTTAAACTTTATTATAAAGCTACAATAATCAAAATGACCTGGCATTGGTACGTGACTAACATTTAAATACATGATACCTGCTGGGCACGGTGGCTTAAGCTCCCAACATTTTGTGAGGCTGAACCAGGAGGATCACTTGAGTCCAGATGTTCGAGACCAGTCTGTGCAACATAGCAAGACCTCATCTCTATAAAAAAAAATCAGTAAAATTAACCAGGCATGATGGCACATGCCTGTGGTCCCAGCTACTTGGGAGGCTGAGGCAGAAGGATTGCCTGAGTCTAGGGGGGGTGAGGTTGTGGTGAATTATGATCATGCCATTGCACTCCAGCCTGGGTGACAGAATGAGACCCTGACTCAAATAAATAAATAAATAAATACGCAATATCTGGTCCCCATTCTACTGGTAGGTCTGACAATCTCAACAAATTATTGTGCCTTACACAAAAAGAACTGCTAGAGGTCTAGTTGGCCAGAGTATGAGTCAGCTCAGGGTGCTGTAACAAAGTACCACTGACAGGGTGACTTCAACAACAGAAACTTATTCTCTCACAGTTCTGGAGACTGGAAGTCCAAAATCAAGGGGACAGTGGTTGGTTTCTCCTGAGGCCTCTCTCCTTGGCCATCTTCTACCTGTGTCTTCACATGGTTGGCCCTCTGTGTCTGTCTGTGTCCAAAATTCCCCTTCATAAACGGATATCAGTCATGTTCTGTTAGGACCCAGCCCAGTGACCTTTTAACTCAATTACCTCTTTAAAGACCCTATTCCAAATATAGCCATGTTCTCAGGGTTAAAACTTCAATAAATGAATTTGTAGGGGCACAATTCAGTCCATAAAAGCCAGATACAGCCCACCTGACTAGGAAAGGTCTGGGGCGGGGGAGCACCTTATACAGGGAGCATCTTCCTGAACCAGTCAGGCTCCCAGCACCCAGAGGGCTAACTCTTGCAAGCAGCCCCGCCCCTGCTGGCTTCACATGCTGGTTCTAGTGGAATGTCCACACTTCACATGGAGAGCCTGTCATGTGGGGGAGGGTGAATCTGAGCAGGAAGAAGTTGGGGGAACGGAGGCATTTGGAGTCTGTTGCAATAGTCTTGGGAGAAATAGTCGGGCATGCACCAAGGTGTGGGCAAGGAAGGTGCGCATCGCCCATAGAATCTTTCACAGACATCTGTGAACAGGAAGGGAACCAGACTGCACACAGGGCTCATCGTGTCGGTCTGGATTGAGGACGCTGCACTTGACAAGTGAGGGGCAGCAGCACAGCTTCGGGACCTTCTGGAAACGTGTCCCTGTCTGGACTCCATAACTGCAAGGTGTTTTATTTCCTGGAACTTTTAGATCAAAGGACATTGTTTTAAGACTCTGAGCTGCTATTTCCATTTCTCTGGAGAAATCATAAGAGGCAACAGCCAATTACTATCAGTAAGGGTTGAAGGAACAAGAAAGAAAGGGGCCGTTTTCCCTTCAACAGCAAGTCCCATCAAAGACCATTGGGCTTGCCGGTCTCACTTCTGGGGAAACACCTTGCTTAAAATAAACTCTGCCCCAACAGAAGGTTCAGAATGGAAATCTCTTTGGCAGGAGGAAAAAGAATCAAGTACTGCTAGGGAATTTACACCAGGAAATACATGCTTATGTGCACTCTGAAGCCACCAAAAACAGAGTGTTCCGCATTTGCTGCTTCTGGGGAGGTAAAGACGGTTTCTCCACCTACATCAACTTGCTGGGGAGCTCCTGGGTGACTTCACCTTGTCCAAGCCCCCCATCCACCATTGCTTCCTTCAATCTTCATCCTTCAGAATGGTGAGACTGCTCAACTGGAGTGTTCCAGGTGAAAAGAGACACTTTGTGATCACTTCCACTCACATCCTTCCCCTTTCCCTTTAAAAAGGTTCAACATGCCTGAGATTTTATGTGTAAGCAGATCCTGGGGCCACCCACGTGCTGGGAAGCTGAAGTTGCCAGAAAAACTCCCAGATTCCCAATATCTCCCTTCCTGGATCTGAGGGCTGCATCTCACTACTGAAGGCCGAGTCTGCACAAAGTACGAGTTCTCAAGCATTTTTAAGCCAAAGAATCTAAAATAGAATTTGTAAAATAGAATTGTGCACAGTAACTTAATTTCTAAAACAGAGAGTGGCCGGGCACAATGCCTCAATGCCTGTAATCCCAGCACTTTGGGAGGCCGAGGTGGGAGGATTGCTTGAACCCAGGAGTTCAAGACCAGCCTAGGCAACATAGCGAGATCTCGTCTCCACAAAATATCAAAAAAAATTAGCCGGGCGTGGTGGCACACACCTGTAGTCCCAGCTACTCAGGAGGCTGAGGCAAGAGGATCGCCTGAGCCCAAGAGATTGAGGCTGTGGTGAGCCATGATTGTGCCACTGCAGTCCAGCCTGGGCAACAGTGAGACCCCAACTCAAATAATAATAAAATAATAATAGTAATAAAAGAAAGTGGAGTTCTTGTCATTGGTGCCCAGGGTGCTTCCACATCCATCCATGTAAGAGGCGCGTATAGGCCCAACAACATGTCGAGCACCACGCTGCTTCCTGAAGACAAAAACACCTAAGATGATTGTGTCTTTGCACTGTGTACTGACGACTCCCCAGCAAGAAAGATGTTACAGCAAATAGAAAGTTGTGCTTCACTTAAATATGTGAGGAGAAGGAAAGGAGTAAAAGGAGCTAGACTGTGCTTCTGACTAACTATACTATAAATAAGTCTAATTCCCCCAAATTGTTGCAAGCCCAATGCCACTCCGAAAAGTTGACTACATGATTCTAAAGATGATCTGAAAGAAGAAAGGGAAAGGATAACTAAAACATTTTGGGTCAGGCATGGTGGCTCACGTCTATAATCCCAGCACTTTGGGAGGCTGAGGCGAGAGGATTGCCTGAGCTCAGGGGTTCAAGACCAGCCTGGGCAACTTGGTGAGTCCTCATCTCTACAATAAATTTTTTTTTTAAATTGGGGGAAAGAGAAGCAGTGAGGTTTGCCTTTGGGATATTAAAATAAATGAGACAGCAACAATAAAAACAGGAGCTTCGTGGTACAGAAATTAATGTACCAATGACAGGGAGAGAACGCACTGGAAAAAGACACTACTAGCAAAGGTTTAACATACAATCAAAGAAGCACTGCAGACACAGACAGAGCATGGAATTTTCACTGAATAATGTTTGCAAAATTGACTCTTCGAAGAAAATATTGAAGTTAGAGCCTCATTCCCAATCATATCCCAAAGCAAATTGAAAAGCAATTGAAAAGCTAAATATGAAAAAGAAATGGTAAAATTTTTTTAAAGAAAATATAGGTGACTATTTAACTGACTTATAATAAGTCTAATAAGACTTTTTAAAGTAACTGTTTTGTCTTAGTCTGTTTTCTGTTGCTATAACAGAGTACCTGAAATGGGGAGAAATGCATTTCTGACTGTTCTGGAGGCTGGGAGTCTAAGGTTGAGGGGCCACATGTGATTCGGTTCTGGTGAGGGCCTCCTGCTACACTGTAACATGGCAGAGAGCATCACAGGGCATGAGGGGCTTACTGAGGGATAAAAAAGGCCCACAATCATGAAAACTAACCACTTCTATAATAAACTATTAATCTGTTTTTGTTTGAGACAGGGTCTTGCTCTGTCACCCAGGCTGGAGTGCAGTGGTACAATCATAGCTCACTGCAGCCTCCAACTCCTGGCCTCAAGTAGTCCTCCTGCCTCGGTCTCCCAAAGTGCTAGGACCCACCAAAGTGCTAGGACCCACCCGGGCCCCACTAACCTATTAATCCACAAAGGGATTAATTAATTCACCAAGGCAGAGCCCTCATGATCCAATAACCTCTTAAGGGCCCCACCTCTCAATACTGTTAACTTTGGGGTTAACTCCTTCAACATGAGTTTCAGAGAGAACACACATTCAAACCATAGCAAGTATGAAAACAAATAACAAAGGAAGATTTTACCTCAAATGATAAAATTAAGCAGCTATATCAGGAAAAAACATAGACAACAAAGGTAACAAAGAGTTAATGTCCTTACTCTAGAATGGGATATTTTAATATAATTTTTTAAGCCAAACTTTCAATTTAAAAAAGCAGTAGGGACCTCACAAGCAATTCACAGAAGAAAAAAATAGAAATGGCCGATAAATGTAAAAAGTATATTAAAACACACCAACAAGTATTTTCTTCTTTATACATTTTCCAAATATTTTAAAGAATGATGTTATTTTTATAATCAGTGAAAAAAGCACAGCCTGTATGAATTCATCTGTATAAAGGTCAAAGGTAATCTGTGGAACTAGGTGTCAGGATGGCAATTACCTCTGGGGGTTCGTTACTGGATGGGGCAGGGAGATATCTAGTGTTCCTAAAATTTTTAAATATTGATTTGCTGGTAATTACATAGGTATGTTCACCAGATTAAAATTCATCACACTGGAGTATTGAGGTAACAGGAGTCAGTGTGTGTGTGTGTGTGTGTGTGTGTGTGTGTACATGTGTGGTGATGGAACAGTTCTGTATCCTGTGTTGAAGGTTACTCAAATCTATTCCCAGAACAAAATTTCATAGAACTATATGCCACAAAAAAGAGTGGATTCCAAATCTGGTAAATTAAGTCTATATCTGAGTTAACAATATTGTATTAATATCAATTTCCTGGTTCTGATAATGTACTGTGGCTATGGTTATGTTGGATATTATCATTAGGAGAAGCTGAATGAAAGATACATGCAAGCTTTCTGTATTATTCTTACAACTTTTTATAAACTTTAAAATATTTTTAAAATCTTTTAAATTATCTTCTTAAATACTCATGAAGGTCGGGAGTTGATGGGATCTCTCTGTACATTCTTGTCCATTTTCCTGTGAACCTAAAACTGCTCTAAAAAATAAAGTCTATTTTAAAACATAAAATAAAATAAACGTAAAAATAAAGCTTCAGCAACATTTTTTTAAATTTTATGAAGAACCTCTTTCCCTGGATGGTAAATATTAATAGCAACATATCTGTCTTGTATTTCTCCAAGAAAAGGCTCAAGTTACACATGAATGTATGTCACAGAAATAAAATAACAGCCCATCCAAAAAAATAAGAAAATAAACTTATCATACTGAATATTTACAAAGTGTGTACTTTTTTGTATTTATGTGTACCTTGATTTTTAATGTTTACTTCAGAAAACTCAAAACATGTATATGGCAAAGGTACCACAGGAAAAGATTTTAAAATGTACCAAAAAAGTTTTTTAACAGATGACCAATAACATGCTAATGTCTTAAATATATAATAAGCACATAAAAAAGACAAAAATCCAACAGTAAAGAGGACAAGAGGTATGAATGAAAAAAAAATGAGTCAGAGCAAATAACTGTCCAACGAACATATGAAAAGATGCACAAAATCACTAGAAGTCAGGGAAATTCAAATTAGAGCAACAGAGCGACATCACTACACCATCAGACTCCAAAAACTGTTTTAAAAGGAAACTGTAACACACACTGCTGGTAGGGATGTGGGATCAAGTGTCTCTAATACACTGCAGAGGGGAGTGTGAAGTGCCCTGGCCTTTTTAAGAAGCAAAGTGGTGACTATTATTAAAATTAAAACGCCAATGCCCTTCAGATAGAATTCAAGGCAATAAGAACTAAGCAGACAAAGCCATTTTGCAGTTTAAAAGAAACACTTCTTTCCTCCTTGCCTCTAAGGTTGTACGAGCTACAGGTTTCTATTGGAGTTCTGTTGGATTTTTCTCCACTTCTTCATCCTGGAAGGAAAGATGGACCCAGACCAGGGTCTGCTCCCCCATGCTGCCTGAGGACCCTCAATCCTGGGGAGGCTCGGACTAGTGTAAAGGCCTCTTCTCTGGTCTCCTGGCTCTAAGTTTTGCCACTGTGTCCATCCTGAGTCCTGCAGCCAGCAGGAGCCTCTTGAAACACATCTACCATCATGACACCATCTCTCAGTTGCCTGTAAATGAGTGAAACATTGTCATCACACTGTCCCGGGCTACTAACCCCTCCAACCTCCTTTCTCCAAACCCTGAGCAACCCCTTCAGCCACCCCCCTGCTCCTCTGGCCTGTTTCTAATTCCTGGCCTACGCCAAGCTCTTGGTCACTTGGCAACTTCTCACAGCCCCCAACACTCCCACTTCTCTTCCCTGGTCTGACCCCTACTTGGTGGGGCAAGTCTTTGGAGAGTGCCTGTTTGCTCTCCATGTCCTGGGAGCATTTCCAGCATTTTCCTGGTGGTGATTCATAATGGAAGTCCGTCTCCCTCAGAGACAGTAGCTCCTGGGTCTGGGACCCTTCTGCCTTACTCACCACTGTGCGCGGGCTCCCAGCAATGTCCACACGAGGAAGGCACAAGTAAATACCACTGAACGGGGCACTAGTGCCTTCTGTCCTCTGGAAGCTGGGATCTCCCAGTGGCATGAATGGTCAGTGTTGTGCACTGGAGAAAAGGGAGAGAGGAGGGAGGTGGCAGAAGGAGGGCAGAGGCCCAGGACTCCCCGGGCCTTCCCAGGACCTCCCATGCTTTCCAAGAACATCCCACAGAAGTTAGCGGGTCCAGTTCCCAAGTCCAGCAGTAGGACCATGACCTCTCCGTGCCTGTTTCTTAACCTAAAAAATGGTTAAGGGGAGAAAAATGGGCAGAGGACAATGACGGTGACCCAGGCAGACACACACAGGGCTCCAAACTCAAAAAAGCCCTGAACTGGGTTCAGTGCCCTGCTGTCACTGCCTTGAAAGTCTGAAGACTTTTTTCAACAAGGCGCTCCACTCTTCCATTTTGCTCTGGTCCCCACAAATGGTGCACCCAGGCCTGGCACCCCCCACACAAGAGGGTTGTGGTGGTCCTGCACCTGCCAGCCCTGCGGGGTCATAGGGGTGGCCTTGGCTGTCGGTCTGTGTTGGGCTCATGGGCACTGCTGGCCTGATTCTTCCTAGCCTTCATGTGGCCCCTGAGTACTGCTGCAGGAGGATGCAGGCCAAAGAGGAGCCCATCGCCCTTTGCGCCTCTCCCTCCCCTTCTAGGGAGCTCCCACCACTGTACTGAAAAACCCTGGGACACTGCAGGGACTCACCCTACAACTTTCTTTGGACACTTTACAGTTCTTATTCCTCAGGTGTGGCAGGACGGGCAGGGAAGACTGGAAGCACCTCGCCCCTCCCAAGTGGGCCCTCACCACCCCCGCTCACTGGGCAGCTTTACGACAGGGGTGAGGGGCCTCGAAGGGGAAAGAACTCTGCTGAATATCAACCTCCAGGATAATTAGGAAGGAGATATTTCAAGAATTATATATGCAAACAGTGAAAAGGCAAATGGTTTTAATAATGACTTATTAAAAGGTTTTCTCCAGGACTGAGCGTCCCATTGCGTCTACAGCCCAAAGCACTTAGCAGAATGAACTTAAGCATCTGAAGGCATGTTCCACGTCATTCTCCCCAAGGCTACGCTGACACAGGCCCCCTCCAAGGGTTCTGGTCTGGTTTGTTTCTCAGTAGCCTAGAGGCTTGGGTCGAAAGCTGGGTACTGAGTTCTCAGGGCTGCCTCTCACTCCAGCTAAAAACAAAATGCGGTGTCTGTTCTTCCAGAGTGTTCTAATGGTGTATTGTAAATCCATGACCGGTCAGGACCAGGCACCCCCTCTATGTGCCCCAGTTTCTCATATCCATGACTGGGAAGGGGCTGGAACTGGTGGACTCTGAGGCCCCTCCACGTTGGGCTCTGCCCTCACAGCCCCCAGCTACTTGCCAGCCACATGTCACCCATATTTGAATGGGTCCAGGACACAAGGGGCAGCAAAGCAGGCCAGACCTGAGCTGCTAAGGTGGGATCCTCACCCTAGGGATGAAATTCAAGATCAGTTTAGGCTAGGCACCATGGTTTATGCCAGTAATCTCAGCACTTTGGGAGGATTGGGAGGATCACTTGAGCCCAGAAGTTCAAAACCAGCCTGGGAAACATAGAAAGAACTCATCTCTACAAAAAAAAAAAAAAAAAAACTGGGTGTAATGACACACACCCGTAGCCTCATGTACTCAGGAGGCTGAGGTGGAAGGAGCCCAGAAGATCAAGGCTGCAGTGAGCCGTGGTCATGCCACTGCACTTCAGCCTGGGTGAGAGTGAGACTCTGACTCAAAAAAAAAAAAAAGATTATTTAAAAATCTCCTGTGCTTCCTTTGAAAAACAGATGAAAGAAACACTTAGGATAACCTCTAAACGTATAGCAAAACCCTCAGTTCACTTCACCTTATTTCTGTCGTCCGCAACACTTTTTTCTCTGTTGGAGTTCTTGAGAAACATGTGGTTGGTTTACCTTGAAATGAGACAAGATCCAGTGAGGACCTGTGTTGGGAGGAAAGAGGAAGCCCACAGGGCGCCAGGGGCAGTCCATGCACTGGAAGGGGCTGCTGACCGAAGCAGGTGACCTGGGGAGTGGGAGGCCAGGTAGGAGACACTCAGGAAGCATCTCACTCCCTGAGGAAATTTGGGGACAAAAGGAAACCGAGGCAGGTCAGGACTAGAAGCAAGGTAAGAGGAGTCAATTCCGAACCGAGGGTCAAGGGCGCTGTTGGGAAGGTCAGAAGGAGGAAAGCCAAAGTGCCAGGCTACCCTCGCCAGGCCCAGATACAGATGGGAGTCCTGGTTCCCACCAAGGTGATGAAACCCTGCAGAGTAGCACATGTGGGCTCAGTGACCCCAGCTGGGGCCAAAGAGAGGCCCCGGACGGCAGTCAGGAAGTGCTGCTCTGGGCAGGGCCTTAGAGAGCAGAATCCAGTGCTCATTTTACAAGGGGAAACCGAGATACGGATGGGTGAAGCATGGCCTCTGGTTCTCATGGAGAGTGAGGGCTGAACCTGGCTCCTGCACCCCAAGACAGAGCCCGTTCCACTGGGCCAAGCTATATGGGCTGGACAACTTATGAAATAAAAGAAACTGGTCACTTCAAATATAAACAGCCTGTAGCTTAGTGCTAACCCTACACCAAGCTAAACAGGGAAATGCTAAACCTTATTTACTTGTTGCATAATGAAGTCAAGTTCAATTAGAAGGCCCTCTGTGACCCTACCTTGACCTGTCCTTCCTGCCTAACCTCTTTCTTACGAGGACAGCCTAGCCCCTGACTGAACCCTACATGTACCCAGCCTAGTGGAGCCACTTCTCTGCCATCCCCCACAACTCTAATCAGCTCCAGGGTGACCGAATTGTTCCCACTTGCCTAGGACTCATAGTGGAGAGGGGAGTGTTTCCTTGAAAGTGAGACTTTCCATTTTAAAACCAAAAAGTCCCAGTAAAACCAGGACAAGTTGGTTGCCATATCCATCTTGTTCCAGCCCATCCCTCTTCATCTGGGTCCCAGCAGGGGAGGGCCAAGCTGCCCCTTTGGAAAGACTTTTCCATGCACCCTGGCCTACTGTTCTCCTGCAGGGCTCCTTGCCATTGACCATTTTCCTCCCTGATCCAGAGCCACCCATCTAAAATGCTTCCCAAATTCCTCACCTGAGTGCTCCTCTGTTACTTGACAGACCCTGCCTATTACAGTATGAAACATACAACCTAGGCCAGGCATGGTGGCTCACACCCATAATCTCAGCACTTTGAAAGGCCAAAGTGGGAGAACTACTTAGCCCAGCAGTTCAAGGCCAACCAAGGCAACATAGTGAGATCTTGTCTCTGAAAAATCAAAAAATTAGCTGGGTGTGATGGCATACGCTATAGTCCCAGCTGAAGTGGAAGGATCACCTGAGCCCAGGAGGTCAAGGTCACGGTAAGTTGTGATCATGCCACTGCACTCCATCCTTGGAAACAGAGTGAGAGCCTGACTTCAAAAAAAACAAAAAAGAAATATGCGACCTAATGGGTACCTGGCACCAGGGCAGACACAAAGACCTGCCCTGTGCCCATTCACCCAGCAGGACCTCTGACACATGTGAGACACAGGGGACAGCAATGGCCTCTGGGGGCATTTGGTGAAAAGAAGACCATTTAAGCTATCCCCATATCACAGCTCTGTAGTGAGGCTGTGGGGTCTGGTGCAAGGGTCTTCCTTTCCACAGGGCAACTGCACAAAACACTGTAGTTAAACAGAACGTCATAGACACATCTTCTGTTAAGTATGCTTTCATTTGAGTCCTCCTTCCACCCACCCTCTCCTGCCTCCCTCCCCAAAGACCAGCTTTGGGAAGTTAATATACGATTCATGGGGCCAGTATTCTAACAGACCCTCCTGTTCTGGAAGCACCCCTGAGCTAAGACAGCACCCAAGGAAACCTGTCGGAAGATCTAAACAGTATCATCATTAAAACCGGCAGCCTTTTCTGGGAATAGCTTAAATGACTTTCCTTTCCCCAAAATGGCCCCAGAAGGTCCTTTCATGGGTTGCCAGTGGAGGTATTTCCCAGGGTCTGCTCCCAGCACCAGGCACCCAGGTAGGTTATATGTTTCACACTGTAACAGGCAGGGTCTGACAGGTAAAACAGAGAAGCACTCACATTGAGTAATACAGGAAGTATTTTTTAAAACATGAACTATTTACAAAAGTATTAGCAGAAAGTTTAAAGCGACCAGTAAGAGATAGCACAGTATCCTGGGGCTGGCAGCAGCTGGGAAACATGACCCTTAGTCTTGAAGATGGGAGAGTGGGTAAGTAGCTGATGGAGCTGGAGGGAGAGTGGGCTGTCGTGGGTTGGGGTTCTTCAGAAGGAGTTGAGGCAAAGTCAGGGCACAAGATGTTTATGAGGGACCAGCACCTGGAAAAGGAGGCAGGAGGGAAGAAGAAGTCTAATTGTATCACAGGCCTGACCTTCAGCCAGCCTGGCAGGGACCCCCCCAAGCAAGTAGTGACATCCAGTGTCACATGTTGGGGCAAGACGCCCACCCAGGCATGTATACTCAAGATGCCCAGGCCTTTATACCAAGATGCCTGGGTCTTTGTACCCAAGATGCTCAGGCCTTTATGCCAAAGACATCTAGATCTTATACTCAAGACTTCAGACCCTTATACCCAAGATGTCCAGGCTTTTGTACTCAGACACCCAGGCCTGTATATCCTAGTTGCCCAGACCTTCAAACCCTGCCTCTTGGGGCTCCAGGTATGGGCTATGCACAACCCAGGCCAAGTGGGTCCTGTAACTGGGCAGACCCTGAAGAACTAACAGGTAGAAGCCATGTGCTGACCACTCTTGAAGCTGGGAGCATGTCCTTCCTGGAAGGGACATCTGGGTTGCACATCTCCAAGCTTGCTGCACCAGCTGAGAAGAGCTAAGATCTCAGCAGAAGGACAGAAGTTGCGATGAAGTTCAGGGTGAAAGCAGAAAACATCATTAACAGCAACAGATGGGGCAGGAGCCACGTGGTCTCGCCCAGCTACTGCCCTTTCTCTGACACTCTGTCCAACTGCCAACCTGACCAGAAGCCAGAAAGCAGAGAAGTCGCTGGGGTCTGGTCCATGTAGTCAGCCTCCTGCAACACTGAGCATGGCAAGAGGGATGAAGGTGAGTCTGAACCAGCAGCTGACAGCCAGCAAAGCATGGCACCGTCCCCTAGAGATATGTTGCTGCATTTTTTCTCAATTATTATTATCCGTACTTAAAGAAGCTTGGGGAACATGAGGGAGAGTACAGATGGTTAAAGCCCACACACACACCAGTCACACACACACCATGCACACACACACACACACATCACACACACACACCATGTATAATGCACATGGACACACATATTTGCTATATACACATACACACAGAGACATACACACACCATACATAACGTACATGCACACACCCATATGCACGCAC
Source organism: Tarsius wallacei (assembly GCA_963574415.1). Taxonomy (NCBI): domain Eukaryota; kingdom Metazoa; phylum Chordata; class Mammalia; order Primates; family Tarsiidae; genus Tarsius; species Tarsius wallacei. The sequence continues at coordinate 20,472 of CAUYQG010114271.1, read as the reverse complement.
ACACACACACACCATGCACATGTGCACGCACACAAGCCACACCTTGTTGCTGTGATTCTTTTACTGCTTTCTCAGATGTTTTCTATAGATGTTGGCACATTTATGAGGGGGACCTCCAAAAAACAGGAATTTACTTATAAAAAATTGTGCATTTATTCTTACATGTTTAAACTTCATTTACCTTCAAAATACTCTGTTTGATGCAATACACCTATCAACATACTTTTTTCACCCCTCAAAACAGTTTTTGAACTTGTCAATTTTGATGACTTTTAGTGCTTCTGCCATTCTTTTGTTTCACCTCTTCCACATTGGCAAAACATTTCCCTCTGAGGACTTTTTTCTTCCAGAAAAAAACAATCACTCAGGACGAGATCAGGTGAATGGGAAGGGTGAAGCACGGGAGTCATACTGTTTTTCATCAAACAGTGTTTTTTCAACATAGTGTGGGCAGATATATTGTCATGGTGGAGGAACCAGTCACCTGTTTGCCACAACTAGGGGTTTCTTCCGCAAATTGTGTCATAACCTCAAAATTTCCAGATAAAAACTTTGGTTGACCATTTGATCTGGAGGAACAAATTCTGAGTGTACAACAAGAGGCCCACCCTCCAAACGATAATTCCAGTTTGTGGGGGGCCCCACTTCTTAAATATTCTACCACTTTTTCAATTGATTTTAATAATATATACTTTTCTTGAAAATAATTTTCTTCAAACACATTTTCAAATTTCTTTTAACACAGAATTGTAAGAATCATTCTCTTCACATTCTGGTTTATCTGAGGTTTGTCTTATGTGGTATAGTCATGTTTTCTTCCTCTTTTTTCTTGATTAACTAGTAGGCTATCTGTTCATTTTTCTAAAGAGTCAGCTCTTGATCTTCATTTAACAATTCTGTTGTGTTTCTGTTTTCTAATTAGTTATTTCTGCTGTATTCTTTAGTCTTTTCTTCTGCTTTCTTTAGGGCTTCTTGTATTTCTTTTGAGTAATGTCTTAATTAATTTCCTTTGACAATTTTAAAACTATGGACTTAATTTCTCAGTATCTAAGCTATGTCTAGTAAGCTCTAAATATGTTGTCATTGCTGATTTGACTTTTCTCTTTTATTCATGAGATGATTGTTTTAATTTCCTAAGAAGTTGGTCTTCTGTCTGTTTCTAAGTTGTTATTTAATTCTTATTTTTATTTTTATTATACTGTAGTTAGAGTATGAGGTCTGTATTCTCTCCAGCATTTAAAATTTATTGCTGATCCATGGTCACATGAAATAAGATGTATTCTCTGTCCACAAGGTATAGTTACAATGTGGACTTTCAGATCAATCTCCCATCATTGGCTTACTTGATATCCTTATGTGGTGGTTGATCCATTGCGAGACCCATGCAGCAGACTATGTTGGCAGGGCAGGATGGTTAGCACAGATTTTTCTGTGGTAGCAAGAGCATCTGCCCAGTCTTGGGGGGAAGCGAAACGCAGACACTGCCTTTCCAAATGCTCCTAGACATGATTGTTGGTGCGTCTGGGTTCTAGGGTCTGGTTATCTGAACCATCAAGCACTTCCCAACAAGTCATCAGCCCCACTAAAAAAGAAAGGAGAGAAATGAAGGCTTTGCTTTAGAGAGTGCTGGGATCTGAATGTTTGTGGCCCTCAAAATTATTGTAATTAATACTAAAATTCTCATGCCCAAGTGAGAATAAGGAGGCGAAGCCTTTGGGAGGTGATGAGGTCATGGAGACAAAGCCCTCATGGATGGCACTAGTCCCTTATAAAGGGGGCCTCACGGAGCTCTTTCACACCTTCTGCTGTGTGAGTTACAGCAAAGAGACACCTTCTATGAACCAGGAAGTGGGTCCTCCCCAGATACTGAATCTATGTGTCTTCCTAACACCTTGATCTTGAACTTCCAGCCTCCAGAACTGTGAGAAATTTCTGACGTTTGTAAGCTGTTTATGGTATCTTTTTATAGCAGCCCAAATGGACTAAGACAGGCCATAAAGAAAATGAACAATCCACACCCATCCCGCCCTCGGAGTTAACAGACAGATCTTCAACTGCAGGCCTGAAGGAGAAGGATGGTGAAGGGACTGTGGGAGTGACCATGGAATTGCGTCCTTGTGTTTCCCCCTATCAGGGACTTTGACTTACTGCTGGACCTGCTAGACTTTGAGCGGGTAGACCTGGCCTGGGAGGGAGCAACAGCTGCAGAAGCCACCGTGGACAGAGGACCAGGCCTCTTCCCTTTGTCCAGAAAGGAGTTCTCATGTAATAAGATTCAAGGAAGGGGTGAGGCTTTATTTACAGTTTTTAAAATGTCATGACAAACTTGCCACCAGTCTCAGCAGGTAGATGCTTCAGCTGAATTTTACTTGATTTGGGAGGAAAAATGAATGTGCTATTATCACTCTAAATAGTATGGAACTATTATACTTGTTAAGTCCACTTAGCTTTTGTCTCCATAATCTGTCAAGGACTAAGAGATTGTCTTGTATTTCTAATGGTTTCTACTTGTATGTTCAGTCCTTTTTCAAACAAATAGTAATATTGTTTATTTAAGGCTATAATACTGAGTGATCTATCACAGAAACAAAGAACTGAGTATCACGTGTTCTTAATCATAAACGGACCTTGAACAACTATCCTAATACTGTAAGAAAGGGATTGGCAGTAAGGGGAAACTGCCAGAGGAGAGCAGAGGCGGTATTGGCAGTACTGGGAAACTGTCAGGGGAGGCGGGAGCACACCTCATCAACAAGGGTACCTGCATAATGAACATTTGTATACCTAACCCTGAATTGTGTCCCACATATTTAAAAGTTTAAAAATCTTGAAATAGCTTTATGGAAATTTATAACTTCATTACAAATTGAACATTTCATCAACAAAAATAAGCCTTCTTCATGCAGTTTAATATCCTTGCTCTTAACTCAAATTTTCTGGTATTAATATTATGACTCCTCCTTTACTTCTGTTTTTATTTTCTTTTTCATTTTCTTGGAAACATTCTTATTATTCTGTGTTCATTTCTAATAGTGTACAAATGGTCTTTGGGATTATTGCCATCTTGAAAGTCTTTTTCTTAAAATGGGTAAATTTACTCCATTTATATTTATAATTGTAGTTGATACATTTGGTCTTACATTATGTGATCTTATTTAGATCTTCTCTTTTACATGGTTTCTAGGAGTTTTCTTGTGTTGTTTTATATATTGCTACATTGTTTACTTTTCTTCCTTTCTTTCTTCTCATATACTTTGGAAGAATACAGTCACTGTCATTGTTTTAATTGTCATTCTTTTTATAACTTTAAATAGGCTGTTTGTCCTGTGTTTCTGGATGTATGATCTTCTGAAACAAAACAACATGAATAAATTAGCAGAACTACACACTTTCCAAATTCTCCATTCACCTATTTTTGATTGGTATGTGCTACAAATTTTTTGGTCATTTTAGTTAAACTTATGATTTTTATCTTTCTAAAATTATTAATATTCATTAAGAAAACATTTATTGATTACTCCTTAAGTACCAGGCTCTGTTACTGCTGGTGGCATGGCAATACACAAAACAAATGTGTGATCCCTGTACTCAGAAAGACTGCAATCTACAAGGAAAGAGAGGTGTTAAGTGATTAATTCCACAATAGATGTGTAATCTGCCTCAGTCTGTTTGGGCTGCTATAATAAAATGCCATAAACTGGGTAGCTTATAAACAGCAAATATTTATTTCTCACAGTCAGTTCTGGAGACAGGAAAGTCTAAGATCAAGGCAGATTCATTGTGTAATGAGGTCTTAGTTTGTGGCTCATAGTGCTTTCTTGCTGTGTCCTTACATGGTGGAAGGGATAAACAAGCTCTCTGGAATTCCTTTTATAAGGAGCACTAATCCCATTTATGAAGCTTCCATCCTCATGACCTACTTGCCCCTCAAAGGTCCCACTTCCTAATACCATCACCCTGGACGTTAGGTTTCCAATATATGAGTGGGCGGGGGGAGTCACAAACATTCAGATCATAGTACAGTCCATTTTAATTCTTAAACACTTTGTTTTGTTTTTCAGCCTCTTTGAGATCAGCATGTATCTTATAATTGGTGAAATTTTATAATCTCTATTTTTTTCTAGAATATTGACTCCAATGAGAAAAAAAAGGGCTTCTTGGTTTAATAAATGTATAAAATACTCACTGACATCTCTATCTTAGGAATTCAAAAATGCACATCGACCTGACAAGAGGAAATACTTCACCTCTGTTTAAACTGGAGCTTCCCCAACATGTTGACCACAAATCCCTTTTATCAGATGACATTTATTAGCATCTCCTCAATTAGCGTTCCACAGCTCACCCATTGGACAATGCTGTAGTAAATAACACTCCAAATGCTTGACAAATGTTGCTTTTCTGCCCAGAGTCTCTCTTTAACTAGAGAAACACACACACACACACACACACACACACACACACACTATTGCTGGGACTACCACTCCATCTCCCACCACTTCACCAGGTTCGGGGAGAGCAGGGAATAGAACCCAGCCAATCATGAAACTCCATCCTTCTATTCACAGTGATAGGCCCAGGGCTGGGCATGTAACCAAGCAGGGCCAATCAGAGTCCTGCCCTGAGATTAGATACATGGGTGGCTGAAGGGAGAGGATCTCTCTTCTTTTTGGATTGAGAGCTATGATGTGGGCTTGGGCTACTGGTGGCCTTTACCTGACTGCAGACCGTGCAAGGACCAACAGGTGGGCTGAGGGAGAGGGGAGGGAACAGGGTGGGGAAAAGGAAAAACATTGATTGCACCCCAGATCCCACCCCAACTTCCCAGTCACCAGCCCTCTTTGTGCTTGATCTTTTTTGAGTTGACACAAGCAAGGAAATCTGAAAAACCCACTGCCTCTAGACTAGATGCACTTTCTGTGTGACCCCAAGAGAGACTCTAGGCCTCTGTTGATTCATATGTAAAGGATGGGTCAGAGCTGGAAGATATCTCAGGCTCCTTTAACTCTATATGATTCTTGTGTAAAATTCCACCCAGCAGCAGCCAGGCAAAAAGTGCGCAGGGGCGAGGGGGTGGAAACTGCAGGTTGTTGATAAAATCCTGAAATCCCTTGGCTCTGTGCTTCAAACCCAACATCTATGACTGTCTTTGAACTGCTCATAAAGAGCGCTGATTAATGTGACACTTCACATGTCCACCATGAAATTAGGAAGGCCCTTAGATCTCCTTCAAACCCGCAGGCCGGTGCCTTTGCCCCATCAATCAGAGATGAAACCACGATCGTGCTCCAGGGAGACCAGGACACCCTGGCACTTTGCCACAAAAGGATCACTGGACTCGAATGAAGGGAAAACAAGGAAAAAGGAGAGGGGGAAAGGGAAAGAGAAGCTGCTTCCAGAAGGAATAAATTTGTGCATGTACTTTGATCCTGCTATGATTTTTATTTGTTTTAGCCACATCCTTTTCACTGCACCACTCAGCTAAAGGTGCTTTAAATTAGATGGAGCTGGGAAGCTCTGTTCCTCCCCCTCCCCCTCCTCCTTCCCTTGCCCACCACACAGGCTTATGGCCTTCAATCAGGGTGAGATGTACAATCATGCCATGCTTCAATGTAACTGGAATAAATTGAGACAAATAAATAAACTCAAAGGCACCACATGCATTTGGAATGCCCTTTGCCGTGGTTTCCTAATGTGCTCGCACACAGCTAACTCAAGGCAAACAAAAAGTGGCAGTATTTACCCGGCTTTGCTTTGGAGCAAATGAAGAGCCTCCGACTCACAGATCACTGCTAATGGAATTTGCACACAAATCAGTGTTCATTATCACCGGCTATTTTTCCTTCCCTTTTCTGCATTCCTCCCTTGCCCAGTTACCCAGACTGAACAGGGCCTATTTTAGATTCTCTGTCCCTCTCTTCTACCTGCCTTCAATAGGATAGCAGCACAAAGGCCATGAGGGCCCTGACAGCAGAGACGGGAAGTGAGAAGTGCATCTCACCAGGAGGAGCCTGGGACCTTTGTCCAAACAAAGCAAACCAGCACCTGGTTTGGCTGGTCTATTTTTTTCAGCATTCTGGACAGAGCTGTCTACTGACAATTTCTTTTTTGGTGTTCTTGTTAAAGAGGAAGAAGCCTCAGGGCACCTTTAGAGGGAGGATCTGAAATTAACCTCATTCAAAACCTTCTTTCTCTGCCAACCTTGCTCCACAACCAGCCAATTGGCTATGGATTCACTGGCACCCTGGACCCTCACCTAGCTGTCAGGGCACCATCTTGTCCATTTCTACTTTTGAGAGACACACATTTCAGCTTTCTTCTCCTGCACTGCCAGGCACAGCCTTGATGGCCTCAGAGCCGTCGGTCCCCAGCACAGAGGTAAGTGTCAATGGTACTATGAGGATGAAGGCCTCGTCACAGAAGGTGCCTGGTAGCTAAGGGCTTTAGATCGCATCCATTACTGGTGATTGACAAGAAGATTCCCTAAATATGTACATTTATAAATAACACCTGTTTTCTTGTGATTTCCTTAGTTTCACACTATGTTAGCTTGCCAGGCCTCCCTATCATATTCTCTGGCAGTTTCCACAGTCTGATGCCTGAAAGGTGTCAGTCTCTCTCTCTCTCTCTCTTTGCTTTCTTTAGTTCATCTTTGGCTGCTGAGTGCTTCTTTTCCCAGCCTGTCATAGCACCCCAGATTCCCCAATTTCTTATTAGGGAATCACCTCTCCCCTGTTGCATATAGTCTGTTGGGATAATAATTCTGGGTAATCGGCTTCCCTGGCAGAAGTGGCAGGGACCTGAGCTAGAAGATTTGGAAGAACTGGATTGTAGATCCTGGTGGCCTGCCCTCCCCAGTGCCATGCTGTGGCACTTCCCGCCTCCTGTTTCCTGGCTTCTAGAGCCCCCCAAGTTTTGTTGATTCCACATGTGGCACCCAGCCCCAGCCAATTCTGGAGCCTCTCACACCTCCCCCTAAACAGGCACACACACTCAATATCCTCTCAATAAAGCCATCTGGGTTGGGACCCAGTTTTTAAAGGTAATTCTTAGAATATTTTCCCATTTCTTCTTACTCATCTCTTTTGACTCCTTATATCTCAGATCAATTCTGCTAATTTACATTTCCCAGGAAAATCATCCATTCCATCTTCATATATTAGAGTACAGTGTGTGACGGAAAGAGAATTGTTCATAAATGTTCAACCTGATGCCTACATTGCCCTGCCTCCTTGCCATACAGCAGGGTCACATGACTGGTTTTGGTCAATGGGCTTTAGGCAGGAAGCACACGTGTCACTTCTGGAACAAGACATAGAAGACCTCGTGTGTGACCCTCCCAATGTCTCTTCCTCTGCTATACTATCCCAGACAGTGGTATCTCAGTGAGCCCGGGTCCCTGAGTATCTAAGTGGAGCAGAGCCCCTGCCAACCTACACTGAACTTGTAGGCTAATAAATTAATAGATCTGCGCTGCAGTGAGCCTCTGAGATACGATTATTGGTTCTAACTTGTTCCCAATATCAATTATTTATATTTCTTAAGTAAAAATATTCTCTCCTCCCCAAGGATTTAAAAACATTTTCCTATATGTCCTTCCAGAATTTTTTCAATCTTTCTTTCTTACACCTAAATCTTTGCTCCAACTAGAATTTATTGTGCATATGGAATGGCAGAAGATCATTCCTTTTTAGGTAACATTTTTTCCCCTTGTGGATAGCCAATTGTCCAAATCTTGTATTTGATTTTCCCTACTTGTTTGAAACACCACACTTATGAAAAGATACATTTTTCCATGTCATGGTATCTATATCTGGAATCTCTGCATCGGTGGTGATTGTACTAATTGAAATTACAGTGTTGTAAATGTCAGTGCGGGGGGTAAGTTATTTAGCAGGCTGACCAGCTATCCTCCAGGCCATGTCTGCTTTGTACATTCATGTTATTAAAAGGCCAGGGGCCTTATTTCAGGTGAATGTGTGTAGGAAGGTATCAGAAACCTTGCAATTGGCAAACACTGGGGGTTAGGACCATATAGACTGAAAGACTTCCGGAGGAAGGTCAAGGGCATTTGCCAAGCACACCTAATGAGCAAAAAGGGAGAGCAGAGGAGGTCAGCAAGCAAAGCCCCTCTCCCTCTTGGCCGGGAGCCCCTAGGCCCCTGAAAATCTCCAGCTCCAGGATGGTGAAGCAGAGTGTTGAAGGCAACAACCACTATGCCTGGGCAGCCCTGAGACTGTTGAGGTGGAAAACCCCAGATCAGACCCACCCTGCTCTCTGGCATCTTCCAGACACGGGCTGGGAACTGGACCACAGTCCGGCACCAGGGACTAGGCATGAAAAGAGTAGCAACACTTATAACCATTGTTGTCCTGTATCCGAGGAACCCCCAAGCCAGCAGCTTCGGACTAAAGACTAACTACATCTCTTTTCAAGATCAGCTGCGTCTTCTCTTTCTCAAGTCACCACTCTTTCTGGCAAATGGAGTAGAAGAGCCACTGACAAAGAAGGTAATGGAAATGCTGGGCAAATTAAGTCACCTAGTATTTCAAAGTATTATTCTGTCACAATAATTTTAATTGTCTAAGAGAATCTGCATCTAAGGGGTTTCTTAAACTGTATTTTTTTCCTGACTTTTTAAATTTTATTTTAAAGATGTGGGCTACAATTCAGGATTAGGTATACAAGTAGTCATCGTACAGGTAAAGTTTTGGCCTCCCTTTGGTCCCCATTTCACGTGGTTTGAGATCAGTTACCCTTATTGATGTTTTCCCTGACTTTAAAATTCACTTGACTTCCAGTTCAAAATGGCAGACTGAAGTGTTTACATCTTCGGCCACAAATCCCATTAAAGTGATAAATGAATATGAATGTAAGATATACTTCCTATAGCACTGAAAACAGAGAATAATGCCATCATTCTAGAAGATGTAAGTAAAGAGCATCACATCGGTGCCAAGTTCAAACTGAGGTGAGGAGCCCAGAAGGCAGCACAGGCTTGAGAAAAAATTATGCATGGGTACTTTTGTAACTTAGAGCAAGAAAGGGGCATGGAACAGTGATGGGGCTCACAGAAGACCTCAAAGAAACTCTAGAAAGATACAGAGAGCTTGGCTAAAACACCCATCCTTCCCCGTCCAAGATATAGCTAGTGAGAATACCTTCCTAGGTCATGGGACAACCTGCCCGGAGATCATAACAAGAGCTTGTGGCCACAGGAAGACTGGAGCTGTTCCCCCTTGGTCACTAACATGAACAGAGGAAGAAAACAAAGGCTTGGGAGGGTGACACCGTCACCGCAGGATAAGTCCTCTTCAGGACATCCTAACATCCGGGACATTCTAGTACCTTCACTTAGTAAAAAGTGAGCTAAGTACCGTAGTTCAGGAAGCAGGGAGTCCCTGGGGTACACACCTCTCCCCATTGTACCTCTGACTGAACAAGTACCACCTCTTCTGTCTAAGCAAAGGGAAACATCCCACTCATCAGAGGAACTTGAAAATATCTAGCCTTGATCAGCTGAGAACAGGGCAACCTTGTTCACATGGCCCCAAGCGGTATTGACGAGACTGATTCAGACCTCAACTCCTTCCCTTTCCCTGGCAGCAACACCTTTTGCCAGCTGGGTTGTCAGGGACAGGGAACGCTGATCATGTGTGACCAGAAAATGAAGGCCAACCAGTGGCCTGAGCCCCTCACTCAGCACAGCCCAGGTGCCTGGCTGCTGGGGTTCACCCACCCACTCAGGAGGACATACTTGCCCCCATCTATTCTGCCTGTCTTGCCCTGGGGACTGCATCCATGAGCAGCTCCAGCCTCCGCGGCCATCTGTCACTCCAGCGAGCCAAGGACCGCCAAGAAAGGGGAGCTACTGCCAGCTTTTGAGGTGGGACATGATGGGTTTCAAATTGTATTTTAGGAAAATACGCTCTGAGAAAATATTTGGACCAGTGTGGGTAATTCCTTTGCCTGAGACCTCAGGAGACAAGGGGTTCTGGAAAGTCCGAGTGTTGGTTGTCAGGGAGGTTTGGATTCGAATCTCAGCTCTGACTTTGACGAACTGTGTGACCTCAAACAACCCACCATTCTTCTCCCAATACCTTCTGTATGGCAGGGATGGAAATGCCACCTGGCGGGGGCACAAAGACGTGACCCCAGTAGGTCTGGCCTTGAGGCAGATGCAACATCAGTGGCACTGTGTCATGCTGCCTCGGCTGCGGCCCAATTGTGGACATCTCCTTTCCGTCCTTGTTAACTGGTGTCTTTGGGGTAGAACTGGGCGAAGAGCTAGACAGCAGGGCAGCCCTGTCCATTCACCTGCTTCCCAGTTTCTCTTCTCACTGGTTTTAGGGAATAAACTTGGCCCACAGAACTCTCTGCTGTGTAAACTCTCACTGCAAAGACCTTCAAAGGTCAGAGCCCTAGGGACAAACAAGAGAACGAGAGGCCTCCATCTCCGCAGTCAGTCACCATGGAGCCCCCTGCATCTTTGACCATGGCCCTGATATGATGTGATGTCCTGCATGGCTCTCCTCCCCCAGGAGGCCTTCCCAGCTTGTCTGTCTACAGTGAAGTTCGCTATGCTCTGGTACTGGCTTTCCTCAGCCCAGAGTAATTACAGACATGTGTCTACATATGTCACCGGCCAGACCCCTCGACCCTGCAGTAGATCCTCATTAACCCCAGGGCCGGAGGATTCAGCTGAGTCGAGCAAGGGGTGTCTGCGGGTGCTGGCAGGGATGAGGAGCCAGCAGAAAGACCCCGGGTGGCCTGTACCCACAGGTGGATGGACAAGGAGCGTTGCCTGCCCTGCTGAGGACGGAGCAGGGAGCCTGACGCAGGGCCAGGGACACTGAGCAGAGGGGGAGGGGAGAACCACAGAGAAGAGTTTATGAATTGGCGTCCAGACCCCCTCCCCCACTCCCTTCCGAGCACGGCTATTAAACCCCTTCTGGCCTCCAGATGCACAGTCTGCAAGCTATTTCCCTTTTGTTATTTCAAACTCAGGGCCTTGATCTTTTGCCACTTTGGAAGAAGCAGAGAAACAAAGAGATCTGGTGCTGTTGCTTAATAGCGAGACTGGCTGTGCCGCGTTGGCCGGCATGCGTCTGATGCTCTGTGCCGTCACTGCCTAGCCATCCCTTTGATGGGAGCAAGGCAGGGACCTGGCCCCAGGAACCCTCCCAGAGCCGCTCAGCAGCTCCCTCTCCTGTCCCTGCAAGCCTTCAACTCATGCTAGGAGGATGGGCAGCCGCTATTGTCTACCTTCCAGCTGGTTGCTTGAAGACAGGGGTTAAATAATGAGCCCTCTGGTGTCCCTGACAGGCTGGAGCACTGGGCCTGCCAGGCCCTTGACCCCACTTCATTCACTCAAGCTGAAGGTGAGCTGTCCCCTGCGGGCCACGTTAGCGCCCCAACCTCCTGCAGCATGTTGGAAAGAACACTGAACTAGGAGTCCACAGGCCTGCGCTCCAGTTGCTGGCACACCCCCAGGCAGGTCGGGCCTGTGCTTGCTTTATTGGCCGCTGTGGTCCTGGCTCTGAAAGCAGGGCTGGGCCCAGATAGGGACACAGCAGACACTTGCTGAGTGATGAAAACCCCACCTCTGCCATGAGGAGTCATGAGACCCAGGACAATTCCATCATTCATTCACTCACTCCCTTATGTATTCACACACCCAACAAGTACCCTGAGAGCCTGCTCCGTGCCAGACCACAAATGAGCATCACCCCTGCCCTCAGCTGTATTTAGTGTAACAAGGGCTGCAACAGAGACCCTGATTGAAGGATATCCGGGTGTCCCACCCCTAGAGAGGAGCGGGCATTAGTATGGCAGCCTCACAGGCTGTTGCCCACACTGAGCCCAAAGGATAGAAAGAAGTTTCTCAAGTGAAAGAAAAGGTATGACCAGTCCAGGCAAAGGATGGAGCGTGGGGCACCCAGTGACATGCCAGAATAAGGACATGCAGGGACCTCTCAGGAGTCCCATGTGGTTAGAGTGAAAACTTCAAAGAGGCAGAAATGAAGATGTACTAAAGGGGCAATGGAAGCCCAGGCCCAGGGAGGAAGACTGTACATCATCCTGAGAGCCCAGGAGCCACGCAGGGCCTGCAGAGCCCTCAGCAGAGAGTGGGGCTCGCCTGCAAAGTGTGAGGAGCCCAGCAGATGGGGGACTGCTGGTGGCAGCCAGTGCACTGGCCGCCACACCCTCAAGCGGCTAGGGGCGGCTGCTGATAACAAGGGGAGGCAGCTCTGAAAACTAGTGGGAAGAGTAATCGACAGGTCTTGGGAGCAGTTGCCCCAGCTTGGGTGATGGCGTGAAGAGTACCTCCAAAACAGGGCACGTAGCAGGAGTGGGAATGGTGTTCAGGGTGCTGTGACTAAAACAGGTGGCAAGAATGACCAGGCAGAGGGCGGGTGGATACAGCTGTCCGGCGTCAGACATCAGGAGGGCAGTCTGGGCCAGAGTCTGGGTGGGGCGCAGGGCCACAGCAAATATGGGAAGGCAGAGCCTGGGCCGAGGGGATCCAGGGAAGTCTTCCTACCCAAGGGCCAGGCTAAGAAGTGGAAGGTTCAGCAGAATGCCAGGAGAAGATTCTGGAAAGTGGGTTGGCCCATTGTGGGGGAACACAGTTGCCTGTCTCCCCATGGCTGTGAAAAGACATTCCCAAGATACATGAGCACACATGTTGCCCCAATAGAAACACTCTTCCCCACACCTTGGTCCCTACAAACCTGTTCCTCAACTCACATTGTCCCAGTCCTGGAGGTGCAGGCTGTGGCCAAATTTCCCTGAGCCATGGACCTGTGCAGTGGGATCCACAGAAAATGTCTTTCCAGATGCCTTTGGTTTGCACAAGGTGCTGCCACTCTCAGATCAAGAAAGGAAGAGCACTGGGCTGGGAGAGAAAGGCCTATGTCAAGTTTCATCTCTGCCTCTGAGGCAGCAGTGATCACATCTTTTGTAACATCTGAGCACATCCCCAGAGGGTTAGTTTTGGTTATATTATGCAATTTTATGGTCATTAAGGGTTAAGGTTCATCATCACCACCACCATCACCATCACCACCATCAGAACCATCATCATCATCACCACCAACACCATCACCATTATAACCACCATCACAGCAATCATAAGCACCACAATCATCACCATCACCACCACCATGGTAACCACCATCATCACCATCACCATCACCATCACCACCACTATAGCCACCATCACCACCACCACCATATCACCACCATCATCACCCTTGTCATCACCACCATCCTGCACTTGAAATCCTGCCACCAACTTCTCCTGCCAAATGGTCTTCCTGTGACAGAGAACACACAACCTTCTGAGTCAGCCCATTCCATTTATGGACAATTTTGCTAATAGAAAGTTCTTTGCTTTTTCTTTGTTTCTGCTGTAATCAGCTTCCCATACATCTTAGTCCATTTGTGTTGCTAGAATAAAATACCTGAGACTGGGTAATTTACAAAGAAAAGAGGTTGATGGCTCATGGTTCTGCAGGCTGGGAAGTTCAAGGAACGTGGCACTGGCATCTGCTGGGTTGTGTAAGGGCTTTCCTGCTGTGTCATAACATGACAGATGGTCAAAGGGGAAGTGGACTTTGCAAAGGGGCAAAACCTGAGAGGCATCCCACTCTGGTGGGAACTAATCCATTCCTGAAAAAACTAACCCAGTGTTACAAAAGCAAGAACTCACTACCACAAAAATAGCACCAAGTCATTCACGAAGGATCCACCCCCATAACACAACACCTCCCACTAGACCCCACCTCTCAATGCTGCCATGTGGGGATCACATCTCAATGAGTTTTGCTGGGGGCAAACAAATCATATATAAACCATAGCTGTATCCTTTCTACCTTCTGAAACAAACAAACAAAAAAAGTCAAGATCCCCTTTTCATGTGACATTTCTTCAAATACTTAAGGCAATCCATATGTATTCCTGAGTCCTTTTTATTTCAGACTAAACACTTCCTTCAACTGACCCATTTTATTTTTAAATAACATTTTAGTTATGAAATTCATACAAGTTCCTAAGAAAAAGTTTAGAAAACAGAACTAAGCCCCCAAATGAAAAACATTACTTGTAAATCCCACTATTTTGAGTTAATTACCATTAGTGTTTTCATTCCTATATTTCTTCTATTATTATATATAATAAATATAAACATAATTCCCAAACCATAAGAGTCATCTCACAACCTGCCTTTCCCATGTAACATATCAGCTACCTGCTCATGTCACTAAACCCCCTTCAAAAATGACATCCTGATCTCTTTCTCCACAGGGTCCCAGAAGCCACTGGAGACTTCCATGCCCTCCCCTACCATACACACTCCTTGCTGGTGCCTGTGTCCCCATCCCAGGCCTCCCATCTGCTAACAGGAGGGACCTATCTGCATCCCTGTCTCTCAAAGGCCACCTCCCACCGGGGCCCAAGAGCCCTCAGGCCACCTCCCAACATCTCCCGACATCTCCCGACATCTCCTGGCATCTCCCTCTCTCCTGTATCTTCAGTCTTTGCCCCACTACAGTCATCCTCAGCATGCCAATATGCTGTGATCTCTCCTACCTTAGAAAATTAGAAACCCTTCTCTGACCCTCTTCTTGCTGCAGGTCCCACCAGGTTCCTCAGTCCCCTGACAGCAAACCCCCAGGTGGTTGTCAGGACTCAACATCACCGTTATTCTTTTTTTTTTTTTTTGAGTTGGAATCTCACTCTGTCGCCCAGACTGGAGTCCAGTGGCCGCTCCCGGCCACCGCAGCCTCGACCTGCTGGGCTCCGGCGATCCTTCTGCCTCAGCCTTCCAAGTAGCTGGAACTACAGGCGCGCGTTACCACGCCCAGCTAATGTTTTGGTTTATTGTAGAGATGAGGTCTCGCTTGCCCAGGCAGGTCTCGAACCCACGGGCTCAGGCAATCTACTCACCTCAGCTTCCCAAAGGCGCGGGATTACAGGCTGAGCCACCGAGCCTAGCTATCACCGTTATTCTTAATCACGACAACCCAACTTTATCTCCCCCCATACACCTAGCAGCTCCCATCAAGGTCCCTATGGCCAACAAATTCAATGTAACTCCCAGTTTTCATCCTTTGTGTTAGCCTGGCAGGAGGGATTGGAGGTCCAGCACAGCCTCGACTGCACACTTAATCTCCATTCCTGAGCTAGGAAAGCTGCCAAGCTCAGCTTGCCATTCCCCTCCACCTCCCTCAGGAAATCAGGGCAAGAACACCCCCTTGCCCCTTCTGCCCTGTGATCAGTGGGTGCAGGACAACATGATACAAAGTCCCTGCTTTATCACATTTCAAGCACAGAAACAAGAAGGGCGAGCCAATGTTCTGGAGCCCCAGGCCAGCTTTATCACTTAGACGTGTACCAGCCTGGCCATGACATTTAGCCCTTCTGAGCCTCAGTTTCCCCGAATGGTTATCATGAGAATTAAAGGAGGCAATATGACTTCCCAGTACAAAGCCTCAACCCCAAAAAGGGCCTTAAAAATGTGCCTCTCTCTGTGAGCTCCACTGAGAGAAGAAGGCCCTGACAGAGAGCACAGGGAAAGGAGTGCCTGCTGCTGGAGCCATCTGGGGAACTGGGGTTGCCAGTGGCTGGACCCCCAGATGGCAGGGCCACAGGTGAGTGGGCACCCTGTGAGGCGGGGTAGGTGGGGACCAGCTGAATCTGGCCTGGATAGAGCCCTTCCCACGACCTTCACCAGGGGCCCAGCCAACCCTCACTGAGCACCAAGCCAGGCCTCTTGAAATGGAAGCAAGATTGACTCAGGGTAAGAAAGAAAACCCGGGCTAAGAGGCGGCAGGCTCCAGCTTGGGAATGGGAGGGTATACAGGGATCTGGAGAGCTGGTCAGTCCAGGCAACATCACCAAGCATCAACGGGTTTATTTACCCACCCCAGGTCTTGGCTTTCTAGTCTTTAATAGTAAGGCCAAACTAGGCACTGCTCATATGCTGAAATTTGTGTGTGTGTGTGTGTGTGTGTGTGTGTACGCTCACACATGTGTGCAGTTATATGCACAGACCCCCAGTAAGAGACTATAATCTTCAACAGATCACCAGGGGCCCGGCATTGAAAACTGAACAAGAACCCCAGAGGCACATAATCTCCAAGAACATCTAGGTTTAACACCCCAGCCACTGTGACCAGTGCAGACTCTCTGGGTAGGTGGGGTCACCTCAAAGAGTAGATCCAACCCTAGAGCAGCAGAGACCCTGCAGGATGGTAAGACACCCCAACTTCTCCTTTGCTCCCTCTGGATAAGAAAGCTTATAGATCCTTGTCCAAACACTGTTGATTGAAGAATAGCAAAAAAAAAAGCCCAGGGGTAGAGATTAAAGCATTGAGTTGGCATTGCAGGAATAGTTCCTGATAGACCAGATCTCAAAGCTGGACACTTAATTGATGAATTCCTCTGTGTAAAAATAAATAGCGCGACGACCTAGCTCCCCACGAAGAGCAGAGGGGGAGGAGGCACTGGAATCTGCCCCCCACATGGCGAGGCCAGGAAAGTGTGTGGGTCTGTGTGTGTGTGCAGTGCGTGTCTGTGTAAGTAAATACATCAACGTGTGTGTGAAATGTGTTCTCACATCAAGCGTGCCGATTCTCCACTTGCCTGGGGAGGCGGAAGTGCTCAGAGTGAAAATCAGATGCAGACATGTGTATGACAGAAAGCCCAAGTCTAATTAAAACAAGCTTCCCACCTCCCCTCTGCGGGGACTGAGATGACCCCTGCAGATTCTCAGTGGCTTCTGTAGGTGCGGTGCATTTTTAAAAGGAGCTAACCATTATCCCATCAAATACGCACGATGAACTCTAAATGTTTCCATTTAAATCTCCTGGTTCTAAGAGAGTATTTAATTCCATGAAAACCACTGAAATCCTGCAGGATTCTGAGGAAACAGTCTATTGTTCGTGAACCTCTGACAAAACACAAATTCTTTCCTGATGAGTCTCCCACTCCTGTAGCTGAATGGGCGTTTAGATGAAGCAAAACATTTGCTGTGAGAGAAGTGCCGTCACTTGGGCTAACACACACAGCTGCCTCATGAATGAATAAAGGAGATTTTCCATCATTAGCCTCAATAAATTCCAAGGCTGAGGCTGGGTTTTGTTTCATCCTGTATGGCGAAAGAAATAAATAAAAATGGCATCATAATGTACCTTTACCAAAATGCCGTACATTCTTACACAAATCACATCCTCAAACACACTCCCTCCTATCCACTACTACCAAAAATAAAGAAAAAGAAAAGATCAAGGATGCTGAAATCATCAAAAGTCACCACACTTCATGATAGATGCTCTGGGGGAAACCAGCTGAGGGTGTGTAGAGAGAGGACAAAGACAAAACCCCAGGGCTGGGCCAAAAGAAGGAGCCATGGGGCCCAGGTATTTAAGACAAAAAATTTTGCTCTCACTGATTTGGGGTAAGTCGAAACCCTGTATGAAATTGCTGTCACTCCAAGATGCGTCAACAAAAGAAATCCAGCATCTTAAGCTATACAAAAATTCAAAATCAAAATACAGCAAGTCAAAGAGCAGATAAAGAGGACATTTCAAAGCACTTACTGCAAGAAATTTTGGGGATTCTTCTTTCTATTAAAGATGTGGGGTACAATTCAGGGTTAGATATACAAATGTTCATTATGCAGGTACCCTTGTTGATGAAGTGTGCCCTTCCCTCCTCTGGCAGTTTCCCTCAACTGCCAATTTCACGCCCCCTCCCCTGGCAGTTTCCCACTACTGCCAATTCCTTTCTTATAGTATTATGATAATTGTTTAAGGTCTGCTTATGAGTGAGAGCATATGGTACTCTGTTCTTTGTTTCTGTGATAGATCACTGAATATGATAAGACTCTAAATCCATCCAAGTTGCTACAAAGTCCATACGTTTGTCCTTCTTTATGGCTGTATAATAGTCCATTGTGTATATGTACCATATTTTTTTATCCAGTCCAGTTTCAATGGGCGGCATGGTTGGTTCCATGTTTTTGCTATTGTGAATAGAGCTACTGCAAGAAATTAAAGAAAGGTTCAGACAAAAACTGTCTCACATTCTCAAGTAAATGAAAAAATTTGTAATATATATGTATAGTATTTTTTGTTTCCAGTTAGCTTTGTAAATGCATTGTGTATGTCACTGTGCTAAGTAAGCACTGTACATACATCATTTTACTTAACCTTTATATTTAATCCTCAAATTGTATTCATAGCCTTATTTCCATTTTACAGATGAGGAAAATGAAGCCCCAAAAAGTGAATTGATAATTATAATAACAATAAATATAAATAGAACAAATTTACTGTTCTGGTTTCTATTTGCTGTGTAAGGACCACCTCAAAATTTAGTGCTATAAACTGCCATTTTCTATTGATGATCATTCTTCTCTTCCTCTGGGAGAGCAAGAGAGAGAGGATGCAGTCTGCATGGTTACCTTTGTAAAAAAAAAAAAAAAAACAGTGCCATAAAAGCCATTTTATTTCTGTTTATAATTCTGTAGCTCAGAAATCAAGGCAGGCACAGGGAAGAAAGCTTGCCTCTGCTCTACAGTGTCTGCAGCCTACTGTGCTTAAATATTAATAGCAGGAGATGACAGGGATGGCACAATCAGAGCCATATTTTGGGCCTTGCTTCTTCTTGATATAACATCTTCTGGAGCCACAATCACCAAGATGACTCATTTTATCACCTGTACAGTACCTGGGATGGGATGATAGGAATAGTTAGGGGTTGGTCAGCATTCCTCTCTCTCAAGTGCCTTCTCCAAATACGTTGTTTGGGCTTCATCATAGAATTGTGGCCTCAGGGTAGTTGAACTCCTTACATAATGGCTGTCCACTATAACCCCCTCCCAAGTGAGGATTCCAAGACACTGAAGCGAAAGTTTCAAAATTTCTTCCAACCTAGCCTTAGAAGTCATGCAACATCCAATCTGGAATTCCAAAGTGTTCCTGAATCATTTTTGTAAAGAATCGGGCTTATAAAAAAGTACATATATAGGACCAGTACCTACTGGCTGTTCAATTCAGGAAAATGGATTGACTCTTGGACTTTGGTCATGATTTTAAAATATAGGGGTAGAAAACAACAAAGAATGAGATGGATCCTTAAATAAAACAATGAAAGTACATTTATCATGTGTCTCTTGAATGTAAAATTTGTTTTTTATTTCATAATTCTTCTAGCCAACAAGACAGTTAAAATTGTGTATTAAGGTATATATATCATAATTTATAAATTCCATTTAATAATTTTCTTATTCCAAGGTGAAATACTGCATTCAATAATTTTGGAATTGTATGGAGTATTATATTTAATTTGAGTTGGCAGGTATGAGTCCCTCAGAACTAAAATAATTTCTGTTTTAAAAGAGATCTCATTTTTAGCTCTTAAAACCATTGTTACTTAAATTTTGAATAATAATTAAAAGTATTTTATTTTTAAGTTAGAATTCCCAATGCCTTGACCTTTCAGAAAGGCTTCTTAGAAATAGATCCTACATTTAAACTTTTTTCTATAAAATGTGGTGTTAGATGCTACCTTTTACACAGTTCTTAGTGCTGTTAAATCTGAAGAGTATTTTAAGAGATCAATGGAAAACTAGGCATTCTAAATTTAACATGAATACACTATTTTTATTCAGAAAATAAAATCAGATTTTTCAAAGTAAAAAGAAGTCACATGACATCAAGTCCCCTGCATTCTGCTGGTCATAACTGTCTAAAGCCTATCTAGATTCAAGGGAAAGGGAGCCAGAAACTCCACCTCTTGAGAAGAGGACTTTCAGAGAATTTGTGGTCATTTTTTTATCTGCCACTCCTATCTTTTGAAAGAAAAATGTCCCTCAGAAACCTCACTGCATGCTCTGGAGGAAGCCAGCTGAAGAAAATAAACAATACACTCCTAAATAACCAGGGAGTCAAAGAAAAAAAACCATGAGAGAATTTAAAGATACTTTGAAATGAATGAAACAAAAACACAACACACCAAAACTTACAGGATGTGGATAAAGCAGTACTTAAAGGGAAAATTCATAGCTATAAGTGCCTTTATTACAAAAAAAGAAAGATCTCAAACCAGTAGCCTAATTTTCAACTTAAAACACCAGAAAAATAAGAGCAAACCAATCCTAAAACAAGCAGAAAGAAAGAAATCATAAAAATTAGAGCAGAAATAAGTGAAATAGAGAATAGAAAAACAATAGAGAATATCGCCGGGCTCCGTGGCTCAGCCTGTAAACCTGAGCCTTGGGAGGCTGAGGTGAGTGGATTGCCTGAGCCCACGGGTTCAAGATCCGCCTGGGCAACTTGGTGAGACCTCATCTCTACAATAAATCAAAAATTAGCCGGGCGTGGTAGCGCGCGCCTGTAGTTCCAGCTACTTGGAAGGCTGAGGTGGAAGGATCGCCGGAGCCCAGTAGTTCGAGGCTGCGGTGGC
>CAUYQG010114266.1:0-16039 GCA_963574415.1 Tarsius wallacei | reverse complement strand
GTCATACTCAGTGATCTATCACAGAAACAAAGAACTGAGTACCACATGTTCTTTCTCATAGGCAGACTCTGAACATTTACCATAATACAATAAGAAAAGAATCGGCAGTATTGGGATACTGCCAGAGGAGAGATGGGAGGCACATAGCATCAATAAGGGTACCTGATCTCAAATCAGGCAAAGTGGGAACCAAAGGGAGACCCAAACCTTACCTGTATGAAGATCACTTATATACCTAATTCTGAATTGTACCTCACATCTTTAAAATAAAATAAAAAAATTTAAAAAGAGAAACTGATTTAGACACTACATATGAAAACCTGAGCAAGATATAACTACTGAATATTTGTTTTGAGACAATAAAATGGATGGAAATAACATTTACTCTTAAGTTTGTTTTGAGTATTCATCAAGATAATTTACTTAATTTTATATAAGTACCACTGATCATTTTATCAAAACATCTCATGCCAAGGACATTAATATGCTCTATATTTCTATATCTAAAGCCTATTTTAAGTCTTCTGAAATTTGATCTCTCAGCAGGATTTGATTGTATTGATCATTCCTTCCTTCAAAAAACACTCTCATTAACATCCAAAATACCATACTTATTCTGTTTTTCCTCTACTTCCGAAAGCAGCTATCTTAGTCTCAAAAGTGTCATTATCATTGATCTAGATAATAAATGGAGTTTCCCAGGGCCATCTTTCTTATCACTTTGTTCTCTCTTCTGAGGACAGTTTCATCTTCCTTTGTGTTATAATTTATTATCCATGTAATAATACTCGTCAATGTGTACAACAGACTCTGTTTTTCCTCTGAGACCCAGATCTAAATATTCAACTGCCTACTCAAAACTCCTGTTCCTCTTGGATTCTTCAATCTCATCTCAAATTTTATTCATCTAAGACTAAACTTCAGATCTTCAGGTTTCTCTCTTCTAAAATAATGTAAGTAAGGCAATAATCAAATATTATTTTTGTTTCTAATCTATTTCTACTTTTGATGAGTTTCACCACATTTCATCAGAGCACACAAGTTCAAAGATTAAGAATTGTCATCAACACTGGCTTCTTCTTTCTCACATACTTATTTCACCATCAAGTTCTGAAAATTTACATCTTCAATACATATCCTATTTATCTACTTCCCTTCCACTATCCCTTTAGTTTAAGGTACTATTTTATCCGATCTAGAGAATGCAATATTTCCTAGGTTGAATCTCCTGCAGTTCACTCTGTTTCCTTTTTAATCTGCTTTTCAGACTATAACTGCTGTACTTGTCTCAGGACACATTTCTGACACTGTCACATCTCTGACCAAATTTATTAAAATCATTTCATTGCTTTCTTATTGTTCTTAGAAAAAAAAGTTCTAAATACATAGAATTCAGAACACTCGAGTAGCTGGCAATCTCCTTTTGTTCCATTTTCTCTTGCTACCTCAGGGCTCTCCAGTCATACAGGTTTTCTTTTACTTTTTCTTGCCACAGGGTTCTTACCCATGCTGTACTTAGCCTCGAGCATTCTCACCAATCTCCCCTTATCCTGCTTATATCTTATGCATTCCCTCAATATTGGCTCAAATGCCCTTTCTGCAGGGAAGCTTGCTGTAGTATGCCTGTTTATTCAGGGTCTTCGGTCAAAAACTATCACATTCAATGTTCCTCTTCTTTATAACACTCTCCGCAGTCTTAATTTTTTAATTGCATGCCTCTTGGTGTGATTATGTAAATAATATCTGTCTCTCTCTGTGGATCTTAATCTCCTCGAGTAGACCTTTTCTCTTCTCACTCAACTGCAGTGTCCAGAACACAATAGCCGAAATAAGTATTTTGGTCATACTGTTGTTAATAGTAAAGAGCTCCACAATGTCTAGGTCTTGTTATAATATTGTTATTTTATGCCTGCACATCTGTTTACAGTTGTCCATGTCTACTTCCTTAGTTTACATCAAGTTGATTGGGAGGTTATTTTGTGAAGTATTTTTAATAATAACGATAGTGAATTTATATGGCACTTCTTTGGAAAAGCAATCATGCACTTTAAATAAAAATGATTTATGTGTGTGATTTTTTCTAAATCTTTAATTCACCTTTCTTGAAAAAAAAGCATTAAAAGCAAAAGAAGCTTGACTTGTATTACACTTATAACATTAAGTGGAAATGAAATACCATTATGCTGCCTTGTTCTTTAGGGTCTATCAGAGCATGAAATCAATATCACCATTAGCTCAAGTACAATCAAATATTCTTTTCAATTTTTGTCACTTGCTGTCACCTGCATTTGCAATTTCAAGACACTTTTTTTCCCACATCCTTTTTCAGCATATTTCTAAAAAATTCATACAACCGTCTAGAATTATCAAAGGGTCACTGTGGAGCTGAATAAGATGAAAATTAGAATATGAGATATGGTTCATGTAATGGGAGCATGATTATTTCACTTTCATTTTGACTCTACCTGTATATTCTATTCTCACATAAAATCAGGGTAATGGAATTTTGAAAAATTCCAGTGTGTGCAGCAAGATTCAGTTGTGTGAGGAATGATTCAGCTATTCACAGCAGCGTGTGGCACACTAGGAGAGACTTTTCTCTTTTACCAACCTGCCAGAATGGGGCAAACTTAAGAATTATGGAACACTGTGCAGCCTGGTTTTAAAGGCCCGAAGGAATTGTGAAAGAAAGGACGTAGGAAACAAATTATTAAACTGAAGTAATGAGCTCAGGTGAAAAAAATGAAAGGACATTTGAGAGACAAGAATAATAGAGAGGAATTCTTATTCATCAAAGTGAATTTGTACTTAAAATAAGTAAAAGAATGCAGGGGAATAAACATTCAATAACAACAACAACAACAACAACAACAATAATTAATAATAATCTCTCATTGCCTGAGGAAAAAGCCATCATCCTTAGACTGAAAGAATATACCAAACACTAAATAGAATGAATTTAAAAGCGAATCATCTGTAAACATATGTTAGAGGAAGTTTTAGAGAATTAACTATTAAAGATGCACACCTAACGCCTTCCAGTAGGAATTAAAAGATGCATTTAAAAAAATAAAAATAAATACATTTTCATCAGGAATCTTATTAGTTATATAATACAGATGAGGACAGTAGAGAAACAGTGCAAGATCTGAGGGGAAAAACCTTATTGCCAAGTTTCTAGATGATGTAAGCAAAACGAAAAAAAAATAGAATAAAATTCAGATAATGTAGTTTTAGTCTATAAGAAGTAATGACATACAAAGAAACACTTAAAATATTTGTTTAAAATTTCATCTAAAAATAACTATTCTAAAACATTTATTTACTTATTATGTTAATAAATTGAAATTTAATAACACCCTTAAAGTAAAATACTGGGAGATCTCAACATTGAGGGGATTTCTGGAACTGGACAAGGTTTAGAACATTTGGGAAAGAGAAGGCAGATAAACAAGCACTAGTATTCTTGTCTAATTTGGAGGTATGTAATTCTAGAATGGAGAGAAAATGTAGGTGCAAGTTTTGTGTTAAAACTTTGGCAAGCTTAATCTACTTCTTAGTATAACACATAAAATGAAATGAAAGAGCCAAGTCTAAGCAAATGAATCCTCACAATATATTAGAAAGACAATCTATTGATAGCTTCTTAGACCAGGTTAAAAGTCATCAGTTCAATGTTGTTTCTAAAGAGGTGTTAAAAACAAACAAAACTACATTTTTTTTTTAATTTAGGAAGGGAGGTGTGTGTTTGTGTGTGTGAGCACAAGTAACAAAAATAAGATAGGCAACAATCTAATACTATCCCAAAGTACTCAAGACAAAAATTAATTGTAATAATTAATACTAAGTAAGGTATTTTATATGACTTTCTACATTTAAAACAAAAGTATAAGAACTTGCTTTTTTAAACTTTCAATTGATATGATGACTCTTTCAAATTGTAAAGGAAATATTAGACTATTTTTAACAGACGTGTCTATAGTATCAATTGTATATCATTTGAGGAAAAAAGATTAAATAAATAACCAAATACATTTTTAAATATAAATTTAAAATAGAATAAATCATAAAATGAATCATGGAATTCATTGAGGCTATGGTCTAGGAATAGGTAAGGCCTTTTTAAATAAAATACCAAAATATCAAAGCAAAATGAAAAAAATATTGTTTATTGCACAAAGTTTTAAAGAATAAGATAAATTACTCCATAAGCATAAGTAAAATACAAATAAAAGTATGTGAGAATATAGTTGTAATACTTATAATAGAAAATTAACGAATATTTGAATGTATAAAGCATTCCAATTTATTAATAAGAAATAAAAGATTAAATTAAAAAATTGGCGATGTAAACAAAGATGTAAAACTTACGTTTATACAAAAATGGTTAACAGACAATGTATAAATATTCTCAACTTCATTAATGAGCTGGAAAATAAAAACTACACAGCAATGAAATGTCAAATGATAACGTTCGAAACTATTGACAAGATGCATAATATCAAATGTAAGTGAAGTTGAAGATAAATATATTTTTATAGACTGTCAAGTGGGATTATAAATTGTTAAAGATTTTGAAGGGTGAATTGGCATAAATAAATGTATCATTTAATCATTCATTGAAATGATTGGAATATCCATCATAGGGAAATGACTATGTCAAGTGAGGCACAGCTCCCACATGGAATACTAAGCAGCAATGAGAAGAAAAAGATATACCTATATATTGATATAAAGAGATCTAAGATATTAACTTAAAAATAATCAAGAGTAGAACACTATCTACAATACTATACTGTTAATGCAAAATACGCAAATGCACACAACCCATATTTTCTATGAGTGTCATGTGGGCATGTAAAAGATGAAGAAAAATTCTGGGAGCATTCACAGAAAGATGATAATGGTCATATCTGTGGAAGAGACTGAATTGAATGAAGTAGAAATCAAAGAGAAAATTTACTGTATCTGTGTTGCACATGTATTCTAAGATGAGTATATTAATAAATATTGATATTATGTAATTAAAAATTAAAGAAAAATGTCTTCCTAATCCTGGTAGCTAGAAATACAAGACATTGATGTTATAAAAAAATTAATGTTCTGTTTAGTCTTGTAAAAGAAGATTCTGTATAAAAATTGGTAAAGAAGAAATTAGCTGTTGACACATTGACATATAATTCTAAGTATATATATATATATATTTTTTTCCCAAGACACTTTGTCTTCAGTTTTTCTGGACTGAAGATGTTGCAACATTCAGAATATTAGCTAGGAAATAGATGCTTAAGAAAACTCTAATGTGGTCTCAATGTGGAGCATCATAACATGAAATAAAATTTTCAATATTAGGGTGAATATTTTAATATTGATTCACAATCACATTTATTGTTTGGAGCCATGCTTACACAAGCATTTAATTTAGATGTGGAATAACTTCTTTCTCTTTGAGAGTCGAGACCTAGTTTGAACAAAGTATTTTCCAAATGAGTGCATATGACAGAAAAACCTGCCTTACATCTCTCAAAAAATGCTATAAAAATTAAATGAGATTCAACACATGAAATACACCCTGATAAAAAGTATTTGATCATTCAATCATTCATTTATCCAACAAATATTTAGTGTATTTGCACTGGATTATAGTTTCAAGATACAGAGATGATTAAGTCACAAATTCTGTTCTTTTGGGATTTACAATTCAATTATTAAACCAATTAGGTAGTCAGATAGATTCTAATACAACATGGTGTATAACAAATATCTTATAATGAACTATTTATTAAATCTAACGGTGTCTTTCTTTGAAAAAATGATTTCTATGCAAAGTCTTGAAGAATGAGTAGGGTGAGAATAAACATGATAGAGAAACAGAGATTCCCAGATACAGAGGCTCCTCTTTTTTTTTTTTTTAATACAGTATCAGAATTCCCCACTATTTTGTATTTTTGAAACTTTGATCATATTGTTCCCTCTCCTTGAAATGATCTTCCCTTCATGTCCATCTCAACCCCTGCCTGGCAGATCCATTTACCAGTCAGAACCAATTGGCATGAGAATTCTTCATGATGGCATCCCAGATTCATGATAGTCCCTAATCCCATCTCACTACTCTTTAAAGCAGTTTGCACTTGATGTATTTATATATGTACATGCCACATTCTTTTTTGTTGACCATTTCTTTGAAAGCAGGGATTATCTTAGTTATCCTCATAACACAAACAAATCTTTGCCCGGTTTTTTGCACAAATTGGAGACTAAAATATATTTACTGAGTTAATTTTCCTGATGTAATGACTTATAGTTAGAACATGATCAGACTTCGAATGAGATATTATGTGTGGAGATACAAGGTACGAGTGTGTGTGGGTATGTGTGTAAGGATTCCAGGTAAGAGGGGCTCACTAGGTATGTATGTGGACACAGGTTTTAGCAGTTGTATAAAGAAAAACTGCCATACCAATTAAAAATAAAAAAGTAAACTGTTGGGGGCTCTCTTCTCTGAAATATCCAGTGCTGTATGTATACTGTACCATGGGTTAGTAGAGACATGACATAGGCTAGTCAAATGTTTATAATAGAAAGTTATTTCCTCCACGCAATAAAATTATGGTAGCCATGCTGTATCTTTAAGCTATTTTCAAATGGTATTTCAGAGTTTTCCCATTGCCATCTTCATTTAAACCAATTTAATCAGGAACCAAACTGAGTAGCTCTTATAGCATAATTATTTTTACTCTGTAAATAATGTAAAGTCTTTGTTTTAATGATATTGAGTACTTCTTTATTTTTAGATGATACATGTTTTTAAGGAATGGTTATTCTTCAGAGTTAAGTGATACTCAATTTATTCAGATCTCTCAAATACGTCGTTAATATTTATGCCATTTCTAATTTTGGAAAGGTATTTAGACACCTCTCAATAAAAAACGTGTAATGCCTTGGGACATAAGTATTTAATGTAATAATTACCTGAGTATAAAATGTTATCAGGACTTTATATACCTCCATTAAAATGTGTGTGCTATAATCAAAATATATAAAATAATTCATTAATTCGAGGGCTACATCTTGTTAGAACTTTAAAAAATGCCCAAACAAAGGCTTCTAAAATTCCACAAAGCACTTAAAGTATTTCACTTTACTGAAATAAAGACTATACTAGAAACAAAAGCACAGAATTTATTCTCACTGGTTAAAGAACAATCTAGATAATTTATTCTTCATAAACCTTTAAACAGAAAAAAAAAATTCATGGCATTTTCTCTTCAAAGGAAACCTAGGAAAGTAAGCTTTGAATCAATTTCTTTTTGAAAGTTGAGCTAAATGAATTCTTTTGTAAACTTCAGCTGTGCTGTGGGTGAAAAGGAAAAGCTGCTATCTGAAATGAGGTCAAGTTCATAGCTGGCCCAAAGGCAACTGTTCTCAAGTATTTGAGAATTTTATTCCTGCACCTGCAATATGATAGTGCCAGAATTGCTGACTCGCCTGCCCAGCTGTCCTGTCTATCAGATGCCTAGACTTTGACTGTTACTAGGGCATATCTGAAAAGTAGCCCAAGACAATGAAGGAGAGGCATTACATGTTTGATCTTGACTCACATTATTGTTTACCACTGGTGCAGTGCATTTTATTTAGACAGCTATGGGATGTAATATGATGGTTCTGGATCGTATGATACAGCGTAATTCATGGTCACATGGTTTTATACTGCAGTCCACATTAGTCAGCACTCAGCAGTATTTCAGAAGGGCATAGACTGTCTTTAATAATTGAGTTTTTGAGAAATACATTTAGGAGACACTAAAGGACTCAATCATTAATCTTGTAAAAACCAAATGTGTTTTATTACTCAAATTACTATGTAAGAAAGTCAGAAATATCAGAGTCCTAGCAGTATCTAAATATGTCTGTATCATGAACATTCATAGGGTCTACTTTCCAGGATGAACAACCAGTGTATGTTAGTGACCCCTGCCGTCCTAAAAGGTACATGATCCTCGGTGAGACAAAAACTTCTTTTGGGTACGTGAGATGAAAATCCATTAGTCAACTAGTGGTTGAATTAATTATTCACTCTCTAAGATCTACTATTTGCTTAATTGTTTTTTAAGCTAGCCTCTCTGCCCACCTCTAGACTTTGAGGTTGCTTAGATGTCAATATACTTGAACTTACTTTTACATTTGACTTTATTGTCTCTCTCTTTATTGAAACTACCCTTTCTTGTTGTTAGAGACATAGCATCATCTTGGTTCATTTTCTATTTTATTGATTGCCTTGCTCTTTCTCCTTTACTAAAATGTCTCCCTCTTTCTCCAAGAAATGAGGGCTTCCAAAAAGTAAGTGTCCTTCAAGGTTCTATAACGTTCTTCTTCCTTCATTTTTATTTCTTTCCTGATCATGTATGTTAAAAAAATTGCTGTAAAAGGTTCAAACCATTTCATCTACCATGTCCCTTTGTATCAAAAGGCAGTTTTTTTGTACTGTTTTCTTCAGAAATTGGAAAGAAAGTTCTTTCGACATGTAATTACTCAAACATCTGAATTCAGTTAAGTAAAGATTCTTCAGTATTATTTTTGTCTCTGTTTTTTCTCATCCCTAATGGCACCAAAACATGAGATACTGGGATTAAAGAAGCCTCAGTTTCCTTTGATGCACGTTCCAAAAGAATGTCTGTTTCTTGTGACCCAGGAAAAGCTCTCTCTCTCTGTGTGTTTTTTCTGTGTTCAGCTTTTGCTACTCTTCTTCGTTATGGTTATTTCCACCTCACCGAGCTACAGTGCTGTGGTGGTGATGATGGGGAGAGAGAGAAGTGGAAGAGGAATAGAAAAATACCTTTGTGTTGGGAGTGAAGGTAGTGGTATGCAGTGAGACTGTACAATTCTGCAGCTTGTGATAGCAAAACTATTTCCAGTTTGTATACTGAATAAAAACATTTTTTCACCGTATCTAATTCTAGTTTCCAGAAAGAGAGGCTGTCCAATTTAAAAACTACTTGAGAAATTTTTGTTTCCTATGCATATATTTCTGAGCCTTTGACACTTCCTGAGCAGTATTTTTAAGTATATTCTCTTCATGCCCACCTAGCAGAAAAGGTTTTTGTTGTAAGCCAGTTTATTACGTTCATATTTAAGCCATACTGACACAAGATAGGTTCATAATAACTGCCTAGAATGAATGACTTTCAATAAATTAATAGAAAATTATTCCTTCCCCTGGCTAATACTAAATAAGCTCCCGATTTTACAGATTTCACTTATTCACAGAACTGCATTTGGACTGTGTACACTCTGTTGAAATTAGTACAAGTAAGATGAAATTCTGTGGTTTGTCCTACTCATTTCAGAGAAATCTGAAACATAATACTAATGGAGCTTGTTAAATAGAAATTGCTAGAGCAGCAGTTAATGACCTACTTTGCCTCCCATGGAGTGTCATATTACTGTATTATTTTACTTTTAATTTACTTAAAAAATTGCATGTAAATTGTTTGAAGTGGTATAGTGGGTGATTATTTAGTCAGTCTATACTGGACAAAGGACTCCCAGAATAATCTTTTTACATTCCACGCACATCATTGCACACACACACTCGCATACACACCTTTCCAAGGCTTCTGCCTAAAGTGAATGAACAAAGAGTTTTACATAAAGCTAGTAGATTTATTTATTTCCAAATCTGTCTCTCCAATTTTGATGTGCTTAATCAATCCCGCTAAGTCTTTTTCTCTAGAGAAGACCTGCCAGTATGTACCTTAATGAATTGATACAATGTCAATAGTCAGGCTTTGGGGACGTCTTTCTCTGTGTGAGAGAGTTATGAGGATCTTCCATAGCTGACATGAAGTCAGATTTCTCCTCATTCATTGACTATCTTACAAAACATTTATTTTTATCAATTTTCAAATGATCAAATAAAATTTTGAATACACCTCGATTTATATAACTACTGAAATATTCAGACTTTAATCCTACCTCAGCAGAGGCTTGATTTAAAATGGCTTTAGAGTGTGAGTTTAATTAACATTCATGAATTTGGAAAGTATGAAAACAACATAGTCTTTAAGGCAGTTTATCACTAAAAATATAACTTGTTATTTGAGCAGGAAAACATATTCAAACAATATTTTATTTACATTTGAAGAACGTTGTAGAATCCTGTGGGACTGCAGGTTCTCTCTCATGACCTGAACAGGGGAAAAGAATTGTCCTTCTCATCTTTATACTCAACGTGTTGGAGTTCTTCCTTGCAGTTGGAACTATCTTCTTTACACACTATGTATTACTTGGGAATTGACAGTAGTAATCTTTTATTAAAAAGATGCCAGCAAAGATTCACTTCTGAAATCCAGATATGCAAGGTCGAAATCTATAATTCATGGAAAAGAAATGAACAGAATGAATGCACTCTTCATAAATGACAATAGTTGACAATATTTCTGTCAATGTGTCAAAACACTCATAGATTGACTGGGGTCATTGTCTAATGCTGTATGCAAGCAGTGGTGCCAAGTTGTTTAATTCTCATTTATCTATCATTATGATGTCATTGTGAAAACATGTACTACTTTAGAGCCCATAATGTTGGGTTAAAACCAAACATTGATCCACCCATACTCTGTCAAAAGAATTCAGTGTGAATAAAGAAAAAAAAAAAAAAACTTAAGCGAATATGTATTTACTTAAAGGGCATAACTTTTAAAAATGAATACAAAGATACTTCTGGTTCCAAATACCATTTCTTTAAATTGTTAAAGTCATTCTAAGTTGACTTTGGTGGTATTAGCAATTTGCAATAAAAGGACTTTAGGAACCAAATACTTGGGTCCGTTTTCTTTGTGTTGAAATTAAGAAAAGGAAAATGTTCTATACCTTTGTTTTGTAAATAGCAGATACATACTTGTCTCTCCAATGAAATATTATTTGTAAAGCCCATAATCTCTATTAATTAAAAATCACAAAACACTTCAGAAACACTGTGGATAAATAAAATAATTTAAAAGTCAATCTATAATAACTAGAATCATTAATTTTAGGAGATATATTTTTGTGTCCCAGATAGACAAGATGACTAGCAAAGCTGCTGACTTTGAATGGAGCCCTTTGCAGTAGTGACCCTCAGAAGCCATTCAACAAGTTGTGACCCAAACACTGATTTCACATCTTTAGCGCATGAAAACCTGACAGAATTACAGGTGTCTGTAACCTCTATGCATGCTGATTGGAGTCTATAGCAACAAAAATTGCCACTGAGGAGTACCAGCCTCTCTGATTTTGGACAATGATGTTGCCTGAGGCAGGCATAAGATATATTTCTTTTGAATGGCGACTTCTATCTTGTTATTGGGCACAGATGGTGTGGAGCACCACATGTACTGCTCATTGTCACTTGGGTTCTCAAAACTCACCAACCAAATTGTATAGGCTCAACAGAGCTCAATTATCCGATGGAAATAGCGCATTCAAGATTGGTCCCATCCAGGACTCCGTGGAACCAATATGTTCCCTGAAAGAATTAATAAACCTGTAGGGGAGATTTTGGCTAGTCCTGTGGCTACCCAGAAACCATGATTGAGAGACGTGCCAACAGATAGGATGGCATAATTTATCAATGGCGCTGCGAAACTAAAAGCAGCCAAGATCTGTTGGACTGAGGCCACCATCTGGCCAGTGGGTGCCATCTTTTGATTGAGACTGAACACGGTTGCTCCCACCAATGAACTAAGCTACTTACGATGGTGGTGGACATATCTGCCATTCCTAGCATCATATCTTGCTATATTTTTGCTGACTCATGTAATGAGCCTCACTGGATTCACACAAATTGATAACCAATACACAGTGAGCCAGCTTCACAGTTACAACTAAACCAAACTCGGATGATTGATAAAAAATGGAATGACAGTATTGCAACACACACACACACTCAGGCACACGCATTTATGATGTAGTGATTTCCCAGAATCCTCCATTTTACTCATACCATTGTGTAGGAGTCATTTGTTTATATTACATTGATCCTACTCCAGTTATTGGAATGAAAATGGTTCACACAAGTCAATCAGCTAATAGCTGACCTCACTGATTTATTAAGAGGAGAGCCATCACCTGTGTTGGTCCAATCAGAGTAAAGCTCAGAAACTTTATTCAATCATGGTAGTGGTGGTGCATGGTGCTTCTATCTTCTCTTTTTAAAATCCATGTTATGTAAGTGCAGAATAAAACTTTCTCAAGCTCTTTGCTTACTTAAGAGATTCCAGTTTGAGTAGGAAGCTAATATAAAGAAAATAACAGAACAAATAATACTGCCAAGAAATGGTTCTGGTACCTGATCAAAGTGCACTTGGAGCTTACCTAGGCACAGGAATAAGTACTCTTAATTACTTAAGCCAAGTTGTGCTGAATTTTCTGTTACTTGCTACTGAAAATGTCTTAAATTATAAAACATGTGAAAGTTCACAAAATATCTCCTGGCTTATTACATACATATGTAGCTATTAAAGAGCTGGGAGTTGTTTCCATTTTATTGTTGTCTTTTCATCAGAATACAGGCAACGTTAGGCAACCTTTCAATAATACAAAATGCTTCATTCTCATTGTATTTCATTATAAAAGTGATTTTGCATAGGGCAGTAACTTAATTGATGTCAAATTAGTAAGAGCTCAATATGAATCATTCAGTTGAGAGAAACTTGAAGAGAAAACTGAAAAATTCAAAAGGAAAGTC
Organism: Tarsius wallacei; assembly: GCA_963574415.1. Taxonomy (NCBI): domain Eukaryota; kingdom Metazoa; phylum Chordata; class Mammalia; order Primates; family Tarsiidae; genus Tarsius; species Tarsius wallacei. The sequence goes on along the minus strand of CAUYQG010114266.1, from coordinate 3,312 downwards.
ATTTTACCTAGGCAAAGATCAATAACAGTATTGAAAGTCACTATTTATTAGGTACATATTACATGCCAAGGACTTTTTTATGAAACAGATTATAACTAATCCTTACATCAACTCAGTAGGTGTTGCTTTATTATCTTCATTTTATAGCTGAACCAATTGAGATTCAGGAAATTTTAATAATGGGTCAAATTTGTCCAGTTAATAAATGGAATCTTACAAATAAAGCCTAAATTCTTTTGGATAGAAGAGCTATGCATTTTATTCATTTTAATACTTTGCTTTCACAAATTTACTTTCAGCAAACTGTAATGAGGGTCTGCTATATTCAGTAAGTAAGAGTTACACAAAATCACATAATATATTTCCTGAGGGTCAGGAGTATTCTATCTATAGAGAGAAAATGGAATACAAGAGTAGGTGAAAACAAATATGAATAATTTAATTGAGGGCAAAAAGTAAAGGATTACAAAATAAATAATACCTGATAATTAGAATGCAATAAATTATAATTCGGAAGTGTAGAATGTTTTGGGAGAGAGTTTTATTTGAACTCAATCTAAAAGGAAATGAAACTTGCTGTAGAGATGGAGGGCTGCAGAGGTCATTCTTGGATGCAGGAGGTTTATGAGTTAATGCATGAAGGCAGTACATTTAGAGCATATAGAAAGCAGACCCGTGATATTCCAGCCTGGGGATAAACATGTCATAACAATAGAAATTAGGAAGAAAGCATATAACCAGATTTTCTAGGTCTAGATTTGCAGACTTAAGGTCCATGTACTATACTTTGTATGGCTGCTTAATGCGACCTAAACAATACTTTGAACATATTTGAATGATTACAGTTTTGGTTTGTGTTCCTCAGCTGCCAATGTCTCCACCGCTCCCTCTTATCTGACCCTAAGCAGCTTTACTCATCCACAGTGTACCTTGACTGGGACCTGAAAGGGCCTTTGATGACAGCTGAAAAGACTCTGAGTCTTATACTATCAAATGAACAACGTGGAACTGGATATGACATGATTGCAATTGCTTTTGCATAGATAAACAGTTAGATAGGAGATAGACAGGACTTCTTAATACATTGACATGAAGGAGGTTAGCCGATACAGTAATGTGTGTTCCATTTTTTAAAATAATAAAACCATGATCTGTACAAGTAGCATTAGGTATAAAAAATATAAGACTAATCTGAGAAACCTGCAAAGTAGACCAAACAGGGCCTTCTAATTATTGGTCCATGAGGAAATAAAATAAACGTCCCTCATTTAAGGGACCCCTGAAAGGGAAAAAAGCTAGGAGTTATTTCCATTTTATTGTTGTCTTTTCATGTTGTTGTATTTGTGTTGACTCAGATATAACACAAATACAGCTACTTTGAATTGAAATATGGTGTCTTTTTGTGTACAAATATAACTTTTGTGTTTTTTAGTAGAATTACGCATCACAAACATAGAAACTATCTTCCCCTCACCCACATCTAGATTTAAACTCTATATTGAACTTAAATTAACAACTTTTTGATTTATAAGTGAGAATATCTCTGCTGAGTAGCATGGATTCTAGCAAAGTCTCTTAATTTTGGAAAGCAAACTGAATGTGTTCATATGATGGGATACTTGGTGGAGTCTGGGACTTAATATGGCCATTTTGAAAAAAATAAGCAGTTTCTGCCCCTTATGGCCAGGCCCTGGATTTTTATACTTGGGCTATACTATTCTTAGTGTTATGTAAGTCTTTTAATGTGACTTTTATTTTTACACATGTAAAGCAAAAATGCAACTGTTTGGTGGAAATCTTCACTTAAGACAACTCAGATATAACACAAATTCAGTTACTTCAAACTGAAATATGTCTTTTTGTGTACAAATGTAAATGTTGTGTTTTTTAGTAGAATCATGTACCACAAATATAGAAACTATCATCCCTTCACTCACATCTAGATTTAAACTCTATATTGTACTTAAATTTTTTTCCTTTTTATACATATAACTATGAATACTTGATTAAGTGTTTGGTCACAAGAGATTAAGAATGGAGACCACATAGTAGTGGAGATTTTGTGCAGGCTAGGGTATCTTTTCATCCCTTGCCAATAAAAAGAAAGATAAACAACTGCGCTGAGCTTGGCACTCTGCTACCTGGACTTCACTGTTGCTGCGTGACATGTGGTGTCATTTGAAATGTAATCTATATTCTCAGGAACATATGGTCAGCTAATCTTATTATCTTTATCTCATGGGACTTGAATGTTCTTTATGTGAGTGCATAGTGTTTGCCTTGAAGATAGTAGATGTTCCCATTGTAAAATCCAGGAAAAAGGTCAATTGTGTGCTAGGAAATAAAGCAACTCTTAGGCAAAGTAAGGAAAAATACTTTCCTCTCATTCTGGGCCATTGGGCAATTTGTGCCTGAGATCAACAGCACAGAAGTATTTTGAGTAATTCTGAGAGGAGAAGTATGTTTGTCTCTGCCATGTGAAGATAAACCAGGAGCTATTCAGGTACCATGCCAACTCTTTAAGGACTTGGAGGTCATGCTTTTATCTAAAAACATTAAAACATAGAAGTAGTAACTTCTCATAGTTCTTGCAAATTATTCTTTGCTTTCTATCATATTATTTTGAATTATTTATTTAAAAAAAACTAGTTAAAAGGTATGAGACTTGCCCAGTTGTGACACAGAAAGTTAGGAAGTGTCTTTAGAAGAAGTTAGCAGGGATGAACAGTATTCTGGGATCACCATGAGAAGAGAGCTATGCCTAGTGGATGGGTGATCTTTAGAGGGTTCATTAGGAGAAGAAGACCTAGGTAAATAAGGACTTAAAGAGATGAAATAGAATCTTCTCACGGCACCCATGAAGCAGGACCCTGAATAAGGACTGGCAATTTGAGGAGAAATTATATCCAGAGATTATTATAGTAAGTCTTCATGTCATAATAATATAAAAAATAAAGTTGTACAGTTTTCACTGCCATAAAAGCATACGCCAGCTGGGCTCGGTGGCTCAGCCTGTAATCCCGCGCCTTGGGAGGCTGAGGTGAGTGGATTGCCTGAGCCCGCGGGTTTGAGATCCACCTGGGCAGGCGAAACCTCATCTCTACAATAAATCAAAAAATTAGCCGGGCGTGGTAGCACGCCTGTAGTTCCGGCTACTCGGAAGGCTGAGGTGGAAGGATCGCCGGAGCCCAGCAGGTCGAGGCTGCGGTGGCCGGGAGCGGCCACCGCACTCCAGTCTGGGCGACGGAGTGAGACGCCAACTCAAAAAAAAAAAGAAATTCCCTTTGAAGTGGCCCATATGGTGGACATAGG
>CAUYQG010114264.1:0-21209 GCA_963574415.1 Tarsius wallacei | reverse complement strand
ATTGTAGAGATGATGTCTCGCCAAATTGCCCAGGTGGGTCTCGAACCCGCGGGCTCAGACAATCCACTCACCTCAGCCTCCCCAAGCAAGGGATTACAGGCTGAGCCACCGAGCCCGGCTGCCTCATCCTTTTTAACAGCTTCTGAATGGACATACCACAGACAGTCAGCCATTTATAGCCACTTACCCCCAACTTAGCATTTTTATGGTTGCCAAATAATTTAAAACTTTTTTTTGAGTCAGGGTCTCACTCTGCCACTCAGCCTGGAGTGGTGTCAGGAACATGATGATCATGGCTTACAGAAGCCTCAATCTGGGCTCAGGTGATCCTTCTGCCTCAGTCTCTTGAGTAGCTGAGACTACAGGTGTGCACCACCATGTCTGGCTAATTTTTTGAATTTTTTGTAGAAACAAGGTTTCAGTATGTTGCCCAGGCTGGTCTCGAACTCCTGGGCTCAAGCAGTGTGCCCTCCTTGGCCTTCCAAAGTGCTGGGATTACAGACGTGAGTTACTGTGCCTGGCCATAAACTTCTTTATGACGGAATTGTATTGAGGGACTTCCTAGGAGCCCTTCGCATTCCAGCTTCTGTGTAGACTAGTTGCTTTCCAGGCATCTACAGATAATATTCTGGGTCTTGTCTTCACTGCTGTCCTGGGTTGGATCCATCATTTTCTGAATTTCATGTCTTCATCTTTCTTGGTTTATATCCTCATTTTATGGGAGAGCATTCTCTAGAAGTTTTCTTAGAAAGATAGCTTAAGAAGTAATAGTATAGGTCTTTATATATTTGAAAATACCTTATTCTGCTTATATGTTATTGATTGTTTGACTGGTTATAGAATGCTAACTGGCAAATACTTTTCCCTTAGAACTTTAAAGACTTTATTCCACCTTCTAAATTCTAGTGCTATTATAAAGAATACTGATAACATTATGATTTTTGTATGTAACATCTGTTTGTTTTGTTTTCCTCTTTGGAAGCGGATAGAATTATTCCTTTCTGGCAATGAGAAATTTATTTAAAATGTGTCTTGGTGTTGATCTTTTTATTTATGGTGCTGGGATGATGATGGATCCCATAATTCTAGAGAATTCTATCCTTCAATTTAGGCTCATATTTTTGTATGTCTTGGATAATATATTCCCATAATTTTCTATATTCTTTTATTTAGAAACCTATTATTAGAATATTGGCATTTTTTTGGTTGAATTTCTAATTTTTTTTAACCTTCTTGTCTATTCTACTTTCCAGAAGATCTTCTTATTTTTTTAAATCTCTCAAATGTTTAAATATATTTTTAAATGTTGAATATTGTTTCAGTCAGCATAGGCTAGGACATGCTGGGGTAACAACTCCACAATCTCAGTGACTTCAGATAACAAAGTTTTCTTGCTAGCTCAAGCAAGTGGATGTGTAATCCAGCGAGGGTCAGCTGTGCTCTGCTCTTGCATTACTGTCACACGGAACCCTAGGCTGATGGCCCATTTATATCTGGAACACTGCTGGTCTCCTAGCAGAGGAAAAAAATAAAGCACATGGCAAACCACACATTGATTGCTAAAGCTTCTGCCTGGACCAACACTTCTCATTGTTCAATGGCCAAGGCAAGTCCTGTGACCAGTGCTGCCATTTATAGGGTGGGGAGGTGTAATCTTCCCCCCAGTGTCGGGACCAGTGAATGTTGTGAACAATACAGTAGTGCCCCCTTATCTGTGGGGATCTGTTCCAAGATCCTCAGTGGATGTCTAAAATCTCAGATAATACCAAACAATATATATGTGGGGAACCCCAAAATTCCTGGAATTTATTTATTAAAAAGTATGTGTTTATCCTTACATGTTTAAACTTCAGTCCCCTTCAAAGTTCTCTCCATCTGATGCAATATACCTATCGAGATGCTTTTTCCACTGCTCCAGTTTTTGAACTCATCAATTTTGATGCCTTTTAGTGATTCTGCGGGCTTTTTTGTTTGTTTGTTTCACCTCTTTCACATCGGCAAAACATTTCCCTTTAAGGACTTTTTTTCATTGGGGAAATAAACAAACAAAAGTCATTTGGGGCAAGATCAGGAGAATAGGGAGGGTGGGGCATGGTGGTCCTGCCATTTTTGGTAGGAAACGGCTGAGCACACAGTGCTGTGTGTGCAGGTACGCTCATAAATCACTCATCATGACATAGGCAAACACATTGAAAGAATCTCCCCCCGCAAAAAAAAATTCACTGAAGCTGAACACAGCCTCTTAGAACACTGCTAGCTGGTACACAGATGCTGATGGGTTCCAAGAACACTTACCTTTTGGGGGACCTGCTGTCCAAAAAATAATTCTGTTTTTTTTAGACCCCCCCCAGTACACTCTGTTTTTTCCTATATATTCATACCTGTGGTAAAGTTTAATTTAATTAGGCACAATAAGAGACTGACAATAATAACTAATAATAAAATAGAACATAAATTATAACAATATGCTATAAAAAAGAAAGTTATGTGAATATAAACTCTCTCAAAATATCTTGTACTGTACTTATTCTTCTTCTTGGATGATGTGAGATGATAAAATGCCTGTGTGATGAGAGGAAGTGAGATAAATGATGTGGGTTTGTAATGCACATGGAAAATTCCAGAAATAAACAGTTCATAAGTTTAAAATTGTGCACTGTTCTGGGTAGTGGGATGAAATCTGGAGGCCTTCCTGCCCTGACCAGCCTGGATTGTCCATAGTCACTTAGGAGCTGTCTCTGTTTTCAAATTGACCATCTTGGAATCACAGTGCTTGTGTTCCTGTCACCTTTATTTTACTTCATAATGGCCCCAAAGTGAAAGGGTAGAGATAGAATATTCCAGACCGTGGTTGACTGCTGGCAACCGAAACCAAGTAATGCAAAACTTAGGAAAAGGGGGACTATTGTAACACATTTGACCACATATTATTCATATATATAAAAAAAATGCATAAAAACATGCATAAATATACAGGGGGGTCCCCAAAAATGTATACCCATTTTAAGTGATGTCATCTATGTATTATTTTTCTTTTTTTTAATGTCTTTTTGTATTACTTTTCAAAGTTGAATTAAATTACGGTAGCAACGTGTAGCATGACGTTTGCTCAACCATGCTTCTGCCATTTTCTTTGACTGTCCTGCCTGTCACATGGTGACGCTAGCATTCATTTGATTAACACCATCTTTTGAACGAATGTCATACTTGAAATGTGTATACTTTTTTTGCCCTCCCCCTCCTTCACCATATCCATTTAGTGCAGTGGATCTTGCCTGTAATCCTAGCACTTTGGAGGTCCGAAGCAGGAGGATCCCTTGAGCCCAGGAGTTTGTTGCTAGGCAACATAGCAAGACCTTATCGCTACCAAAAATAAATAAATCGCCAGGTGTGGTGGCAAGTGCCTCTAGTCTCAGCTTCTCAGAAGGCTGGGGCAGAAGGACTGAGGAGCCCAGAAGGTCAAGGCTGCAGTGAACTGTGATTGTGCCACTGTACTCTAGCCTGGGTGACAGAGCGAAGCTCCAACTATAAATAATAACTACATACATGCAAACATAAAATTTAGAGACAGAATCTTGTTCTGTCACCCAGGCTGGAGTGCAATGGCCCAATTATAGCTCATTATAGGACCATCCCACCTCAGCCTCCTGAGAAGCTGATACATGCCACCATGTCCAGCTAATTTTTAAAATTCTTTTTGTAGAGATAGGGTCTCACTAAGTTGCCCAGCCTGGTCAAATACCATATTTTTAAATCGCAAAATTGTGTTGTTTTTGATTCCTCCATTTCTTGAATATCCTCTTGAACTTCTCTGAGGATATTATTTACATTTTCACTAATATTTTAAAGTTTTTACATGCATGATTTCCGTCTCTCCTTATTTCCCTTTTCCTCATTCGTTTATTTTTGCTTGTGTAACACGAGTTTCCCTGTAGGTGTCGAATCCTTCATTGCCCACTCAGATGTGAGAGTGGATCACTTAGCCACAGACTGGAAGTTGCGCAGTAGGCCTCTTTTGAGTGGATGGCAGGTAGCTCTTTTGAGTAGTTGTCAGGGGTCAACAAGTGTTGGTTTGCAGAGGTTGTGTCAGCCATGTTGGGTCACGACGGGGACCAGGAAAGAGTTAAGCAGCGAGACTATCAGCGGGGCTAGGAGACGAGCAATGGATGTTGGAGCACCCGGTGTCCGGCAAGTGAGGGCCATTGCCACTGAGGCCTGAAGAGACAAGGGAGGTTAGAATTTCTGGACTCCAGTGAAAGCTGATTGCATCTGTGGGCAAGGGGCTTCTCAAATAGGAACCACATCCACAGGCAGGGGAACGCAGCCACGGCCAAACGACAGACAGCCTGGCATGGAGAAAAAGGAGGACAGACATGGCAGCCCTCAGTGTCCGTGCAGCTCAGCAGAACTCACCCTGAGGCCAGCGAGAGACAGCCCTAGGGACACAGTGTGTTGAGGGTCACCTCCTGGGACACAGAGCACGGCAGGGAAGGGCAGAGAGCAGAGCCGGGGCCAAGGGGAGACTATCCAGCACAAAGACCTTTCTCCAGGGGACAGCGCAGGTCTCCAGGGAGAGTCCTGAGAACCTTCTAGAGTGTTCTGCAGAGTGAGGGAGGGGCTTGAGGCCAACTTTCGATGTGAAGCCTTTCACCGAACCCTTGCTTCTTCCCCTGTCTCAGCCTGTTCTCCATGGTGTCTGCTGCCCTGGCTTCTGACTGTTTAGGCATGGGTGGGATAATCCTGTTGCCTTTCTACATGTGATTCCAGGTTCTGAGTTATGGTTTCCTCTTCTCTGATAAACCAATTACCACTTCTCTTCCAAGAATCTGTCAAAATCTTTGATTCTGTTTGAATTTCCTTTCTTCTTATTCCTCTGCTTTCCTAGGAAATGAAATTACTTAACATTTTTATATTTAACAGGACATATGCAAGTTATTTATGGTTCTTTAGCATTCTCGATAATGTCCTGCACAAATATAAAATAATTAATTAGCTGAAGTCACTTAAAAATAATACTCTTGACAGTATACCCTTAGTAGACTATATTCTAAGGACAAAAACAAAGAAAAAAGAAAAAAAGAAATCCGACTGGGTGTGGTGGCTCATACCTGTAATTTCAGCACTTTGGGAGGTCAAGGTGGGAGGACTTCTTGAGGCCAGGAGTACAAGGAGACCAGCCTGGGCAATATAGCAAGACCCTGGCTCCACACACAAAAAAAATAAATAAATCTTAACCTCGGTATTCAATATGTTCTTTTAAATGGTATTGGCAGTTTAAAACTCTTGGGTGTGAACTGGATTAGGACACATGAGTAAATGTATTCTTGTTTTGGGAAGCAGTGTTTTCACTATGGAAGTGGTAGTATGGGGGATCTTGTGGAAGAACTCGGTGTTGTTTATTTGATACCATGGCTTCAAACACCAACAATGCTATGTGTTCCAACAGGAAATAGGGTACATGTGCCTGCCAGGCCCCTAGATACTTCTACCACGCTTCTGCCACCCCTAAGGAAATCGATAGGAGTTCAATAAAAGAATCCAACACAGTTTCCCCAACTGTCCCAGGGTATCCTTTATAGTAGCCAAGGTTTACACAGTTGCATTTGGGTCCCATGTCTTGTCATTCTTCCCTTAAATAGAACAATCCCACCACCTCATTCTGTTCTTCATGACAGTGGGCTCTTTGAAGAGTCTTTGCAAAACATTCCACATTCTACATTTGTCTCTTTCCTTGTGACTATTTTTAGGTGAAACATTTCTGGTAAGAACACTATTTGGTGAACTTACGAACTTCTCACTATGTCATAGAAGGAACACATAGTCTTGTTGATGTCTGAAGCCACAGCATCAAATCTGACAACAAGAAGTATATTCATTTCCTATCGCAGAGGTAACAAATTACAACGAATGTCGTGATTTAAAACAACACAAATGTACTCTTACAGTTTTGAGGTCAGAAGTTTGAAGTCAGTTTCACTGGGCTAACATCAAGGTGTTGGCAGGGCTGGTTGCCCCTGGAAGCTCCAGGGGGGAATGTTTCCTTGACTTTTCCAGGAGCTGGTGATCACCTGTATTCATTTTAAGGAAAGGCCTAAAAATTGCAGTCTCTTCTCACATTTCGTTGGCTGAAACTTGGTCACATGGTCACATTTGCCTTCAAAGGAGGCTGGGAAATGTAGTCTTTAACTGGGCAGCTAGAGATTCTGTTACTACAAAAGCAATGGAGAACAGATATGGCACTAACTGGTAGTCTGTCACCCTAAGTGTTTCTCTAGTGTAAATACCCAGAGAAGAATGGTTGGTCATGAGGGAAGGCTCCGTCTAATTGTGATACTGCCAAATTATCCTCCAGTGTTGTCATGTAAATTTATAGTCCCACCAGCAATATTGAGAATACACTTTCCCCTTCTTTTGCCAACTATTAAGATAAACAAACTTTAAAATTTTTGTAATTTCAATGGGTAAAAATGGCATTTTATTTTTTAATGTTTTCATTCCCACAATTCCAACCTGGTGAAGGTAAGCATTATTTGATATAGTATTTATTGGCCATTTCTATTTCATCTCCTCTGATTTTTCCTTGTTCTTTTCTTGCTCATTTTTTCTACTAAGTAATTTGATTTTTTTCTCCAGTTAATTAGAAAGTGTTCTTTACAATATTCTCAGCATTAATATTTGCCTGTCATAACTGTTATAACTATTTTCCTCAATTTGCCACTTGTCTTTCAATTATTTTAGGACATATTTTGTCATAACAGAAATTTTAAATATTTTTACTTTTATCATCTAAAAAGTGTTAATTTTTTTTAAAAAGCAAATGTTGGTTCTAAGTTTTTTGTTCTAGAAAGCTAGAAAATTCAGATATGATCAACTGAAAAGAGTTACATCCCTTAGTCTAAGTAGTAAGGACATAGAAAACCAACTCATAACTCATGGTGCCATCTCACAAATCTCCATTGCATCTGATTCTTCCAGGTTGTCCACATGAGGTCCTTGTCATCAAATGAGTGACAGAGCTTTCTGACAACCATATGCATGGTCTGGCTTCTTGGGAGGTGCAGGTGTCTAGTTAATAGCCTCCTATATTACCTATTAGAATCTACTTGGGCTGAAAGGCACTCACAAACACAGAAGGAGCCATCAAGATGGCCACAATTTGTTATATCCATAGGTTATTAAGTTATAATTTTAAAAAAGTTCTGGCATCAGAATTTACTTGAACAACATGAGATGAGAGAGTGGATCTCCTAAGCGACATCCCTGATGACCCTGAATCACAATCCCTGAATCGAAGGGAAGCCAAGGTTTTAGAGAGACCAGATATTTTATACCACTTTCAGAGTGACCACAGGGTACTTGATGTTTGCTTGGGATCTTCTCCAGAAAAGAGCTACCCAGTCCACTTTGCTCAAACCCAGTAGTTTGCCCTCTCTCAAGGAACTTTGTCTTTAAAGCACCAAGGGGTGAGCCTGCACCTGCCCAGAAAAGGTGATAAAGATGCACATCTCTCAGCTCTCAAGCTGCTTATCTACCACTTACAAGACTTTTTTTTTTTTGAGTCAGTGTCTCACTGTTGTCCAGGCTGGAGTGCAATGGCACAGTCACAGCTCACCGCAGCCTTGACCTCCCGGACTCAGGCAATCCCTCTGTCTCAGCCTCCCGAGTAGCTGGGACTACAGGATCTAGCCACTATACCTAGCTAATTTTTTGAACACTTACAAGACTTTGTAAGGAACATGCTGTTTTGATGAAATATTGACTGCTATATTATCAATGCCATCACACACCTCGTTCATAGAACTACTGCCCCAATCTATTATAGATGTCTCACCATTGCTTCGACCTCCACTTTCCCTAAGTAGAAGAACAATCCAAAAACTTCCTTTAAAAAAAATCAGTTATGAGAAGGGGCAATTCAGATCATAGCCTCCTTCGCATCTTCACTATTTCCAGAAAAAGAGGAATAGCTGTTTCCAACTCTCTTTAGAACATTAGAAAATCGCTCCTTGATGAAAACAGTGGACCAGGCTCTGATCTGAACCTTCACAATTAATAGAAATCTAGAGACAGAGTTATTCCTAGTCAAGTTAAGCATGATTTAATACATTTATTGGCAATTTTCTTTTTCATTTTCCCTGATTTTCTGTTTTCTCTTCTTTGTTTATTTTTTTTGGTTCTGTTAGGTTTTTTCTCACTGACTAAAATTTACCTCATCCCCCATACCCAAAATATGACATCCCCATGTCACCTATAGCATGCTACAGGGAGTCAAGATGACATAGAAGAGATATATACAGGGTAACAATAGGGGACAAGATACTGGAGATCCATGTCTGGGCCCAGTTCTATTGCTTACTAACCAACCAGCTTACCCCTGTCCCCCATTTCTTTCCATGAGTGAAGATGTTCTCACTCACATTTGAAGACCAAGCATATTTGCCAACACCAGCTGCTCTTCATAGCTTCAGACATAAATTTGGGTATGCAGTTACTAGACCTCTTCTCAGACTGATAAATCCTATTTTCTCTTGCTGCCCCTTCCAACTGCAGAAGTTTCAGGCAGGCAACCCTATGAGTGGCTGACTCCCAGATCCTGGCCCTCCCAGCCTGTCTTACCTACATGCTTGCTTGCATCGAATCTGCTCCCTTCACAGTCCTACAATGTCTCTGCGTTTATCGGCAAATAGTGATACAAGCACACACTCACCTAAGCAAGGGACTGGTTCTACTCTTCCCTTTTCAGAGAAGTCAGATACTTCATAATGAGATGGCCTCTTCATAGACAAATTGTCTTTGGATGTTTGCTCCTGCCTGTGTCTTTACATGAGGCTGACTCGCCCATGCATCTTGGCAGATGCCGGATAAAAAATGGGCTTTGAGGATTCCAGTCCCACCTGAGGACGTTGCCCCTGTAGCAGGAGCTATTTGTGCCCATCCTGGATCCCCTCGGGACACCCGTGACTCTGCCAGAGAGCTTTCTGTGGCTGTGGGACCTTGCTCTGCCAAGGCGCCTGTGAAGGCCCTTGGGTAGCCCTCAAGCAATGACAAAAAGGAACTTGTCTTTCTGGTGGGACAATGTGTGGGGGCATAGTCCAAACCAGGGGTCGGCAAACTTTTCCTGTAAAGAGCCAGGTGCAAAATCTTTTTGCTTTTGCATACCACATAATCTGTGTCATAACGACTCAATTCTGCAGGTTGTCGGGCATACCCAGCCACAGCATAGACAATACATAAATACATGGGGCTGGCTCTATTACCAGAAAGCTCTGTTTATGGCCACTGAAACTTGAATTTTAATACCTTTCATATTAATACGTCTTATTCTTTCTTTGATTATCTCTCAACCATGTAAAAATGTAAAGACCATTCTTAGCTCTTGAGCCGTAGAAAACCAATGGGCTGAGTCCAGCCACAGTTTGCGGACTCCGGTCTAAGTGGTTTCCCAGACGTCCACCGCGAGACCCAGCCCTGCAGCAGTAACATGGAGTGATTGGCTCCCTTTCCATCCTTACTCCCATGGGGTCGTCTTCCAAATAAGCTACGTGCACTCGGCGCCCTCTCAGATTTTGATTCTGTTCTCAGACCTCTTCCCAGGCTGATTAATTGGGTCTTCTGTTTCCCCATCCCCTGCAGCTACAGACCATGGAAGTCTAGACAGGGCAGCTCCAGCACCAGCTTCTGGAACCTGGTTCTCTCATGTCTATCTTCCAAAGCTCTCAACTTTACGTCCCATTTTCCCAAGGATACTTCAGTGAACAAGCTTATCCTTCTCTAATACTGCAGCACTTTATTCTTCTGGGGTAGAAAGAGGGCTGACCCACATTGTATTGCAGTATGATAACCAGGAAACGTGGCAGGGTGAGCCGAGGGAGTCAGGGTGACTCCGAATCTCAGCTCTGTCGCTCTTGATGGACGAGAACTAGCCCAAGCCTTGTTTCCTCACCTGAAGAAGAAAGAATCCGAGCTCATCTATCATGGGACTAGGGTTGAAGGGATGAAATAGATACCAAATGTCAGTCATGCATTCTAGTGCGGGGCACACAGCAGGTACTCAATGATTAGCGGTGACTACTGTCATGAACAGACAAATAAAACTCTAGCAGCCACCATGGACAGGTCAGTGAGGGCCAGCATCATCGTGGGAGAGGTGGAAGTGTGTAGGGCAGGCCTCTGCAGAATGAGCAGGAATTGGGGGGCTGGGGTAGGGAGGAGGAGCACTTCACACTAGTCGTACAACACGAGCAAAGACGTAGCCATGAGCTCCCAACAGAAGAAACGCAGATAAGGAACCCAGCCTCCTATCCCCACAATGTGGTTGAAGGGAAGGGAGGCTCAGAAGCACCTGAGCTACACTTACTGAGCACTCATCTGCTGAGTCCCTAGCAGCCTGCAGTGTTCTCAAGTTAGTGCTCTTAACGGGTCCTCTCATTCACTCTTACAACAGTTACATGGGAATCTCTATGACTCGCATCTTCCCAGAAAGAGGACCAAAGTTCCAGACAGGTGATGGTGCCAGAGTGGAGATTCCAGGCATGCTTGTCTGGTTGAAGATCCTCTGCTCTTGCTCACCGTGCTTTGATGATTACAGACTGCAGAATAGAGACTGAGCTGGACTTGGGATTCAGAGAAGGCATTCCAAAGGAAGGGATGTCTACGGGAGATCTGAAGAATGAGCAAAAGTCACCCCTGGGAAGGGAGACAGAGAGCATTCCAGGCAATAGTGTGTCGGAGGCTCAAAAGCAGGCTGGGAGGCTCTGGGATGGGTGTGATCTGGAAGCAGCGTAGCGAGTCAGAAGACCAAGCTGGGGGATGAAAGGTGAAGTCACCAGCTACAGGCCAGCTCACAAAGGGTCCTAGAGACAAGGCTAAGGGATCTGGAGTTTATCCCAAGGCAGCAGAGAGCTTTTGAAGAATAAGAATTTCTTTCTTTCAGTTTAGATTTTAAGACAGCCTTCTGGTTAGTTCGGAGAATGGATCAGAAAGGGGCAGTGCTAGGCCTGGGCACAGTGGCTCACATCTGTAATCCCAGAGCTTTGGGAAGCTGAGACGAGCAGATTGCTTGAGGTCGGGAGTTCAAGACCAGCCTGGGCAACATAGTGAGACCCCTGTCTCTACAAAAAACAAAAATTAAAATTAAAAAAAAGACAAGGGCAGAACTGGACATAGGGGTACCCATGAGAAGGCTGTTATAGTTTTCCAGGCAGGAAGAGATGGTGGCCTGAACGAGGGTAGGGGCCGTGGGGATTGAGAAAAGGTGAAAGGTGAGAGAGAGATAAGAGTTGGAATTGGCAGGACATGGTGAGTGACAGGATGTGGTGAGGGAAGTGTGTCCAAGCTGCTGCAGGGTTTCTGCCCTGAGCAGAAACTGGCTGGATGGCAGTGCCTTCCCCACCGGATGAGGAGTGAGGAGAGAGTGAGAAGACCAGAGGCACTAACATAGCGCCAGCAAACCAAAGCGTGCGTTCATCCCTTCATCCAGCAATATTTATTGAGTGCTTACTGCATGCAAGGCACTGCCTAGAGTGAGGAAAACTGGAAAAGTGTGATTCCAAGTCTAGGGAAATCCTGGATGAAGCATTGTGTCTGGTGATCCAGGAGTCTGGTAAAAACACATCCTTCTGCAGAATAAGTGTGATTTCACTTTAATTGAAAGAAGAGCTCTGTGGCCATGTCAAAAATATGATTATAACGCTACTTTACACGCATATCAGGGGGAAAAAAATCTATCGTCTAAAGACAACTTTTATCAAATGTACAAGAGTGAAGAAAATGACTAGTTATTTTATTTTATTTTATTTTATTTCATTGAGTTGGACTCTCATTCTGTCACCCACGCTGGAGGGCAGTGAGACACTCCCGGCCACCGCAGCCTCGACCTGCTGGCCTCAGCCTTCCAGGTAGCTGGAACTACAGGCACACACCACCATGCATATGTATTGTAGAGATGAGGTCTCACCATGTTGCCCAGGCTGGTCTCAAATCCCCAGGTTCAGGCAGTCCTCTCGCCTCAGCCTCTCAAAGTGCTGGGATTACAGGCTGAGCCACCATGCATAGCCGATGAGTAATTTTAAATCTCTGATTTCATCTCTTTTCCAAGTCCGGTCTCCCACAGCCAGGGGCCTCTTTCGTTCAAAACACACAGGTCCTAGGTGCGCAGATGCTGCTCCCTGGAGAGAAGGCATGGCTAGCGGTCACATTTTCTGTTTTTTAAGACAAACTTCTGAGCTTTGGAGGGAGCGGTGGTGGACGGGGAACAATCAGGTAGTTACAGAGGGACAGGGCCTCGGCTTCAGTAATCTCTTCTATGTCATGGTGCACCACGCCGTGCTCCTTCTTGACGTCCCTTGTCCACAAGCAATCTTCAACTACCTCCACCTCTGAGTTTATCTTCTCAACTGGGATTTCAAACGTGTCTTCTGACAAGTTCAAGTATTCGTCTTCTGGAAAATTGTAGTATATGTGTTCCGTCAAAGTCTCACTTCTGGCTATGAGGCAATGTTCAACAATGACGTTTTCAACTCGCAGAGCCTCAGTCTCATAGAGTGGGTCTCTGGCCATGGAAGGATCTGGGCTGGCCACGTGGACATGGCACGGGAGTCTCCTGACTTCACACAGCTCCTGCAGGTTCCCAGGGCCCGCATCATCAGCCAGTTCCAGGAAATCTCCTTCTGCAAACAGGGGAAGGTGCACTGTGGCCTTGGTGGTCACATTCCGGCACGTTAGGACTTCGACTCTGTGTACCTCACCTTGAATTGTGGCATAAACCACACTCTGGTTTAGAGCCCGGAAGCACTCATTGGCTGCGAACGATGCCAACTGCTGTGAATGGGAAGTAAAGCCCCTGGAAGACTGGAAACGGAGCTGTTTCCCTCGCATAGCCTCGGCAATGTCAAAAACTGAGTTGAAATACCGACCTCTCCTGAGGACCATGCCCTGATAGGTGGATGGGATGAGAAAATGCCGCCTTTTCTTTCCTTGGGAAATCTCTGTGGCAATGAATTTTTTTACTTCCTTGGTCCCGAGGATGGTTAAGAACTGTCCACACTTGAATGGAAAGGGCTTGTCTGTTGTCATCTCTGCAAAGACTACACTCATGATTTTAATTCTCAGCGGGAATCTGCTTTTCTCCATACTGTATATTTGTCTCATTGTCATGATCTTAAAGGGCCAACTTTGTAAACTTGTAATATCAGTGACATGTATATCCAAATCAGAGGGGATGGTAATCTGGATTTCACCTGGGGAGGTGAGAGAGAGGGCTTTTAGTATAAGGTCTTCAAGATCGAAGTCAGTTTGAAAAGCACAGCTGATGAATTCATGTTTAATTCATGTGCTAAAGTAACAGAAGATAATCACAAAATGCAATCTGTTAGAAAATTTCACGAGACCAAAATAAAATAACCTAGCCACAGAACTCTCCAAGCCCTCCTTTGCCGCATCTCCTGTAAGTGAGTACTAAAAGGTAGATCGAAAGTATTGGAAACAGCATTCTTTAAAAAGGACGTTAGTGTTCCAGGTTTCACATTCTAGAAAGAACAAATGTTCTTAGCTGAGCTACAATAAAGCCGTGCGTTGTACAGCTGAAGCTTGTTACAGCTTATAGGACTCTCACCTCTGTAATCTTCATTGATCCTCACTAGTACCCGGAGGCAGTCGGGGAGCGATCGGCACCCCCATTCTATAGATCAGATAGCTCCTGGAGGAATCAGCTGGCACACTCCAGATGGGGAATTTGAGGAGAGTCTAATAAAGAGACTGTTTTAACATATGTGGGCAGGGTAGGGGAGAAAGTGGCATCTGGAACCATTACCCTCACCACGGTCTGAAGGTGCAAAGGTAGGCGCTTAACAGAATCCAGGCTGACTGGCGGGAGCTTTCTGCAGAGGGACCCAGCCGACTCCAGCCTTTGTGTCGGGAATACCTGGTCTGCCTCTGCCCTCACTACCCTCCACCTGTGATCTGTGGGAACCCTCTTTCTTGGCTGAACCGAATCTGAAGGCAGACAGCCAGGGAGGCAGACAGCCATCCTCACAGGCAGCCTCGGCCTCCCTGGCAGGGGACAGGGCAGAATGCAGAAGGGGCACAGAGAGGGTGGGGACACATGGAGGGTCCTGCAGAGATGGGGTAAGTGATCTGCTTGAGGCTGAGATAGGAAGGAGCAGACACGGGAAGAAAGCTCGGGTGTTTAGACTCAGTTAAGGGCTCCCTCCACACCGTATGGAGGCATGGATGTGAGTTCATCAGCATGTGAGTGTGACAGTAGGGATTTCTCTTGCTTAAATTCTCTATGAATATGAAAATTACAACGTATTGCTCTAAGGCAATGGTTTTAGGAGTATCTTGACATAGTCATTTAAGCCCCAAGAATTCTAAATGGAAATTGGCTTCAAGCAAATGACGAAGAGAAGGAGCGTTAATACGGCACAATGAGGAAGTAGCTGGTGCACCCTCTCTTGATCTTTGCTTTTAAGGTTTCCATTAAGAAAATAAAATTTTAGGCCGGGCTCAGTGGCTCAGCCTGTAATCCCACACCTTGGGAGGCTGAGGTGAGTGGATTGCCTGAGTCTGCAGGTTCGAGACCTGCCTGGTCAACTTGGCGAGACCTCATCTCTACAATAAATTAAAAAAATTAGCCGGGTGTGGTAGCGTGCGCCTGTAGTTCCAGCTCTTGGAAGGCTGAGGTGGAAGGATCGCCGGAGCCCAGCAGGTCGAGGCTGCGGTGGCTGGGAGCGGCCACTGCACCGCAGTCTGGGCAAAAGAGTGAGGCTCCAACTCAAAAAAAAAACCAAAAAAAAATTAAAATTTTAGAATGAGTATAAGGAAGTTTAACCGTATGTGTCATTTATATGGCCAGTGGAGGCAATCATTCCCTGTGAGTTGGGCTTGCATCTGAAGCACACAGACTGAAAGGACCCTGAAGGCTTCCTGTGCATATGAGGGCCCAATGAGATCCAAGTCAGCAGATGCATTCAGACCTCACCTCAACTGGGGAGGAGCACTTACCCCAAAGTATAATTTTGGGAGTCTGAATATTTTGGTTGGTTCCTGAACACTGAAATTGAAGCCTCATTCTTTTTACAGAAACTCTTACACATGAGCATGTACTTTTGTGTAATCATCATACTCGGATCAGCAGTGTTCACTGTTAATGGTGTTAGGAGTATCTGGACATGGTCATTTAAACTCTTAGAGAAGGTAAGAAGGTAAGAAGTTGAGAAAGGAGGATTTCCTTAATAAAACTCATAGAGTATCAACTTAGACATAAACTTCACTTAAGAAAAATATGGGGTTGATAGGAGTGTAAACTAGTACAGCCTCTGTGGAAAATAGTGTGATGATTCCTAAAAGATCTAAAAATCGACCATCCATACAACCCCGCAATCCCCCTACTGGGAATATACCCAGAAGAACTCAAATTACTCTATAAAAAAGATACCTGCACACGTATGGTTATTGCAGCATTTTTCACAGTAGCAAGAACATGGAACCAACCATGCTGCCCATCAAAAGAGGGCTGGATTTAAAAAATGTAATATATATGCACGATGGAATATTATGCAGTCATAAAGAAGAACTTCACAGCAATCTGGATAGACTTAGAGTGGGTGATGTAGCACAGAAACAAAGAACTGAGTATCACATGTTCTCACTCATAAGCGGATCTTGAACAATTATCGTAAAACTATAAGAAAAGAATTGGCAATAGCAGGAAACTGTGAGGGAGGAGAGGGATTGGCAGTAGTGGGAATCTGTCTGGGGAAGGGGGGCACACCTCATCAACAAGGGTACCTGCACAATGAACATTTGTATATCTAACCCTGAATTGTACCCCACATCTTTAAAATTTAAAAAAAGGAAAAACAACTGAAAATAAAAATTGCTACCAAATCAAAAAAATAAAATAAAATATGCATTAAAAACTGAAACTCTATACCAAAAAGAAAGAAAGATAGACTCTTTGAACTGTGGTTCTGATAACATTTCTAGTAAAGCTTTGAACCAGAAACAATATATATACTAAATGTTTGTGTTATGGACTGAATAACTGTGTCACATGTGGAAGCCTCAACCCCCAATGTAACTATATTCAGAGATAGGGCCTTTATGGAGGTACTTGAGGTTGACTGAAGTCATAAGAGTAGGGCCCTATTCTGATTAGTGTTTTTATGAGAAGAAACATGAATGCTTTATCTTTTGCTCCCCCCTCCCCACCGCCGTCTGCCACAGAAGGACACAGTAAGAAGTAAGAAGGTGGCCTTCTGCAAGACAGGAAGAGATCTGCACCAGAAACAGACCCCACTGGGACTCTGATCTTGGAATTTTATCCCCCAGAACTGTGAGAAATTAAATGTCTGTTATTTAAGCCACCTAACCTATGGCATTTTGTTATGGCAGTTCGAGCTAAGACATCTATAGTTTCTATTTGTATTCCATTAAGTAGGTGGCACCTGAAAACACAAGCTACATATTAATGAACCTTTTGTAGAACAAAAACAGAAAATGTGCATGAGCTGAAAGGTCGTGCATTTTAAATCCACACCCAGGTGGGCATGGAGAAACGTGTTTTGAACTTGCCTGATGACTTTAAACTCTGCTTCTTTTATCCTTGAGATTATCAGTTAACCTGCAATGGTCCTTCCTCTTAATTTCTTTCTTCCTTTTGCCTCTCCTACTCCAATTCGACAAGTAGCCAACAGGTCACCAGAGTAATTGTGAACAGTGGACAGCAAAATGGTAGAAGAGCAAAACGCAATTCCAGTGGCTTTTTTCCTTCATGTTTACTGAATCTCACATGAAAGTATGCTCAGCAAATGATGCAGGAACTCATTTTCAAAAGATTTCTAAAAATTAATATATGCAACAAACAGAGACTGATAGGCTCAGCTTTTAACAAGACACATTCTCACTGGAATTTGGAATCAGAAATTCAAATAACTTTATGCCTATCAAAAATCAACCTCAGCATAGAATTCCATCAGCCTAATCAGGATTTTTGCCTTTGAAGTGCTCTTTTTGTTCTTTGTGCCTTATTCTCTGACACCCTTATTTTATGCACAGGATGATAAATATTATCGGCATGTTCAGTAAGTTTATTCAGTCTAATAAAGCTCCATCAAAGTCCCAATGAAGTGTGAAGCTAATTAAATTCTTTTCATTATTTCTTCACTTATGTAATCAAGTTATCCAAAAAAAATTTTTACATCAAATGCTGAGGATTTTTAGAAGACGTTGCATTTGACAAAGTTCAGTATTCTTTCTTGATAAAAATCTCTTAATGGTTTAGGTATAGAAGGAAAGTTTCTCAACATAATAAAGGCCTATAAAAATCCCACAGCTGACATTATACTCAGTGGGGAACAACTGAAAACTTTTCTACTAAGATTTGGAACAAGGCAGGGATGTCCACTCTCATCACTCTTACTCAACATAGTACTGGAAGTACTAGCAAGAGCAATCAGACATGAAAAAGAAACGAAAGGCATTCAAATTGGGAGAAAATAAGTAAAATTATCTGTATTTGCAGATTACGTGATCCTGTATGTTGAAAATCCTAAAAATTTCCACAAAAATTTCTATTAGAAATAATGAATTCAGTAAAGTTTCAGGAAATAAATTTAACATAAAAAATAGTAGCACTTGTATATGCAAATAATGATTTAGCTGAAAAAGAAATCAAGAAAACAATACCATTCATGATAGCATCAAAGATAATCAATGAAAAAATTTAACCAAGAATATAAAAGATTTATACACATAAAACTATAAAGCATCAGTGAAAGAAATTGAAGAAGACACAAATAAATGGAAAGATATCCTGTATTCATGGAAAGAAATAACTAATATTGTTAAAATGTCTATGTTACCCAAGTAATTTATAAATTTAATGCAGTCCCTATTAAAATTCCAATAACATTCTTCACAAAAATGAAAAAAAAAAACCCTCCTAAAATTCATATGAAACCACAAAAACCAAGATTAGTCAAAGCAATACTAAGAAACAAAAATAACATTGAAGATATCACACTTCCAGATTCCAAATTACATTATAAAGCTAATCAAAAGAATAAGGTATTGGCATAAAAACAGATATATAGACCAATGGAATGGAATAGAGAGCCAGAAGTAAATCCAAACATACGTGGTAAACTAATTTTCAGCAACAGCACCAAAAGGACACAATGGGAAACAAACAGTCTCTTCAATAAATGGTCTTAGAAAAACTGAATTTCCACATGTAAAAGAATAAAATTGGACCCTTTTCTTATTCCATATACAAAAAAACCCTCAAAATTGGTTTAAGACTTTAACGTAAGACCTGAAATATCAAGCTTCTAGAAGAGAACATAGGAGAAGTGCTCCTTGACATAAGCATTGGTAATGATTTTCTGGATATTGCATCCAATGTTCAGGCTTCAAAAGCAAAAACAAATCAGTGAGACTAAATCAATTTAAAAACTTCTTCACAGCAAAGGAAACACTTAACAGAATGAAAAGATATCCTATGGACCAGAAAAAAATTTGCAAAACAAATATGTAACAAGGGGTTAGTATCCAAAATTTATAAAGAGCACTTACAACTCAAGGGCAAAAAATCAAATAACCCAATTTTTAAATGGGCAAAGGATCTGAAGAGAAGAAGAAGGCGTAAAATGGCTAATAGGCATATGAAAATGTACTAAACAGCACTAATCATCAGGGAAGTGCAAATTAAAACCACTATAAAATATCACTTCACACCTGGAAAAATGACTGCTACAAAAAAGACAAAAGGTAACATATGTTGGTGACAGTATAGAGAAAAGAGAATCCTAGAAAATTAGAATAGGAGCATAGATTGGTACAACCATTATGGAAAACAGTATGGGCATTCCTAAGTAAATTAAAAATAGAATTACCATAGGACCCAGCAATCTCCCTCTTAGGTGTATAAACCCCTAAAATTAATTGCCACTTTGTAAAGTTATCTGCACTCTTTTTGAACACAGTAGCCAAGATGTGGAAAAAAATCTAAATAACCATTGAATGAATAGATAAAACACAGCATATATGTATATATGATGGAATTTTATTCCATCTAAAAAAGAAAAGGCTGCTATTTGCCAAATCAAAGACGAGACTGGAGGACACTATGTTAAGTGAAATAAGTCAGACACAGAAAAAAAATACTGAGTCATCTTATATGTAGAACATGCATATGTATATATGTATTGATCCTTGAACTGTTGATCGTTGAAAGATGCCAACCCCACACACAATTGAAAATCTGTGTATAACTTTTGACTCTCCAGAAACTCAACTACCAGTAGCTTACTGTTAACTGGAAGCCTCACCAATAATATAAATAGTCAATTAACACATATTTTGCACGCTGTATGTACTACATAAAGAACTCAAATACACAGAGATAAAATAATGGTTATCATGAGTATAGCATGAGATACACTTCATGTTAATAAAATTGTTTTGCATTAAGAATTTTTGTTAAATAAGTAGAGTTTAGCTGCTTTTGTCAGAACAATGCAACTACGTGATGATACATATGTTAGTCTGCTTCACTCAATGTAATCATACTATCTTTATACAACCATATCATATTATAAACCTCAAATATAAAAAATGAAATTTATTTTTAATTTATTTTGGGGATCAGGGTCTCATTCTGTTACCAGGCTGTAGTGCAGTAGCATGATCATGGCTCACTGTAACTTCAAACTCCTGAGCTCAAGGGATCCTCCCTCCTCAGCCTCTCAGCATGTCTCTGTGACTACAGGTAAGCAACACCACACCTGGCTAATTTTTTAATATTTTGTAAAGGCAAGGTCTTACTATGTTGCCCAGGCTGATCTTGAACTCC
Source organism: Tarsius wallacei (assembly GCA_963574415.1). Lineage (NCBI taxonomy): Eukaryota > Metazoa > Chordata > Mammalia > Primates > Tarsiidae > Tarsius > Tarsius wallacei. Next base: position 1,354 of record CAUYQG010114264.1, on the reverse strand, counting down.
TGGGCTCAAGAGATCCTTCCACCTCAGCCTCCCAAAGTGCTGGGACTACCAATGTGAGCCATCACACCCAATCACAAAATAATCTTTATTGTAAAAAATAAAAATTTTAAAAATCAACCTGGTGTCAGGGCATGGTGGCTTACACCTGTAATCCTTCAGTCTCTCTGTGCTTTCCCTGGGGCACCCTTATTTTGTGCATAAGATGATAAATACATAGGAATGTTAGGTGAGCTTGTTCAGTCTAATAACATTCCATCACAGTTCAAATGAAGTGTGAAATCTGCTAGAGGCTTTTCATCATTCCCTCACTTATATAATTAAGTTATCCAAAAGATCTTACATCAAAATGCCAAGGAGTTTTAAAAGACAGTCTGTAGATTACCAAGGAAATAAAAATAACTAATTTCCAAGCTTGTTCTTAATGCTAAAGTGTATTCTTTGGGTATAATGACATCTTATAATCTCCCCAAAACAGAAATGTGTTGTTTGAAATTTATGTAACATTAAATCGCTATAAAAGCAAAGCGCTTTCAACATATTAAAAGAAAAATATATATACTGGAAAAGATGGAAATTATACAAAACCATGACCCTCCTGGGCTGTTGGACACTGGTGTGTACTGCTGAACCGTGGGTCACTTGAATCAGGGACCCAGCTTTTCCCATTCTCACTTAACATCCTAAACATTATCTTCAGGCAGAGACACAGCCATGTGATTTAAAACCACTTGGCAAATTTAAAATCTATCACTCCACAAAACAGCCATTTACCCTTCATCTACCAACAGCAACTAATGTCGTTTTCCGGCCAGTTTTTCTCTCTCTTACTGCTTTCTGTATTTCTAGCCTGCTTTAATTGGACTCAGGTGTATTTTGAAAGCCAAAATTCTCAGCTATCTTCTCATAAAAGCAGATGTACAGGAAAGGCACAAAAAGGGACAAATGAAAGGATGGCACTCAGGTCTTATGAATATGAGCCAGCTCTTATGAAATTTACATTTTCATATTTTGATGGAAACAGTAAACATGTTTTGAAGAAAAATTTAGAGTGCAATTCTCAGAGTATAATGAATTGAACTACTTTGTGATGGCCACAAAAAGCTTTAGCATCTTTTTCTTTCTTTCTTTCTTTCTTTTTTTGATTCAGAATCTTACTCTGTTGTCCAGGCTGGAGTGCAGTGACATGCTCACGGCCACTGCAGCCTCGACCTGCTGGTCTCAGGTTATCCTTCCGCCTCAGCCTTCCAAGCATCTTTTTCTTTTTTTTTTTTTTTTTGAGTTGGAGTCTCACTCCGTCGCCCAGACTGGAGTGCAGTGGCCGCTCCCGGCCACCGCAGCCTCGACCTGCTGGGCT
>CAUYQG010114263.1:0-18801 GCA_963574415.1 Tarsius wallacei | reverse complement strand
ACCTGCTGGGCTCCAGCGATCCTTCCGCCTCAGCCTTCCAAGTAGCTGGAACTACAGGCACGCGCTACCACGCCCAGCTAATTTTTGATTTATTGTAGAGATGAGGTCTCATCAAGTTGCCCAGTCGGGTCTCGAACCATCGGGCTCAGGCAATCCACTCATCTCAGCTTCCCAAAGCGCGGGATTACAGGCTGAGCCACCGAGCCGGGCTACAAAGTTTATTCTTACGGAATATTGTATATACATTGTTCTATTTAATCTTAAAAGCCAACTTGTCCCAAACTATTTTGTACATATTTTATAGAGAAAATATTTAAGCAAGACAACGGTTACTAACTAGTTTAACTTCACACAGCTAGTAAGTGAAGAAGCTGTCACATATAAATATTGGCATTCTCGCTCCAGTTTTCATACTAGTAACAACCATGCAATATTCCTATTGAATCTATCTCATTTTTTAGAGAAAAGTGATCTTATACAAATTTCTTCAGTTTCTCTACTTTATATCACAAAAATCTCTCTGCATTTTCAACATTATTTTTATCATCTATAGTCTTTCGAAGGAAGTAGCATCTTTACCTCATTGACAAGATTTTACTGTGTGCTACAATTTTCTCCTCTTTACAACTTCAATATTTTTCTTTTCATAAGGTTTTCATGTTCTCCTTTGTCTTTCATAGTATATAATCTAAACCACTCTCAAAGATTCTCTTTCTCATTTCATTTACTATCAAAATGGTTTTTTAAAAAAGTGATATCAACCATACTAATCTGAATTTTTTTTTCCTTTTTCTTTTTCAGTAAACTCAGATCGTTTAACTAATACCCCTTTTCTCAGTCAGTTTTCATTAGGACAGTGTAACTGATTTACAAATTTTCCTCTGCTTTTACTACCCTGATACACCACTCTACTCTTTCTCTGACATAACTTACGGTTCGCAGAAAGTTTCCATAACACTCTAAAGCCCCTTCAGGTTTAATAGACTGAGAATATTTTATTCATTAAGATTCTTTCAGAGGAGTCAAGGTATATCAAGGACATACAACAATAAGCAACAAAAGTTGATTGTTAAACTGCTTTCAAAAGAAGGTAATCCTACTAACTAAACCTTAGTGTTTTGCTGGTTTGCCTCTAACAAAGAGAGAGGGAATGGGAAGCAGGTGGAATTTAGAACAGGCTGAATTGCTTTGCCTACTACAGATAAAATACACCACTAGCTAGCCTCTTTGAGGGGAAGGACCAAGAGATGTAAATATCAGCCACCAGGACAGCCACAAACATTGGTGACTTAAGGGTTAACAAAGGATCATGAAGGATATGCATGTATCATCAGGGCTTTTAAATTTGTAGGTTGTGAGATACAGAATGTACCCCATCTCTATCTATTTCCCTGAAAATTATTATATATATATATATATACATATATATATATGTTGTTTACTACTGTTTGCTTGTGGATTCTTTAGGAAAATGTAAAGACACTCTAATTTCGGAATTCAGGTGGGAAATAGAATTTAAAAGTCATGATGATAAAGAATGAGTTAATATCTAATTATAGCATCTACAAGTAGAAATAATGATAGAGGAAAAAATAAACACATAAAAACAAGTGCTTTCTAGCATGCCATCCGGTGAGTTATTAAATTGTTAGTTGTACTATTCATATTTAGTAAGTTAATCTACATAGAGAAACAAAATTTGAGTCCATTAATTATCCAGAAATTTTATATGACTTAAAAGTGATATAAAAATCTTTATATTACACACACACACACACACACACAGGCTTTAAGATTAATTAGTCAGATTACCTTTTCAGAAAATTTAGATTTCATACTTCATTTCTCTTCTTTAGTGAACTCAAAAATTATCCAATAATAATATGTTTCATGACTTGCTTGAACCCACCTATACACTACTGAGCTAATGTAAAATATGAAAATGTTTACTCCCTGAAACTGGCAGTATTTATTTTTAATATAAATTATCTTCTTATTGTTTTAGCTTTCTTTTTAAAAAGTATTCCATTTCTGTACAACCATGTATATAATGAATGACAAAAATTCTTTAGGATGTTTATATTATTTACCATTAATCTCCTTATTACGAGTCACAACACAAAAAGGAAGGAGGAAATTACAATCTTATGTGAACATGATGCTTATTCCAGAAGGAATATTTATCATATTATATCACCAGGGGCTTCCATTTTTATCCAGTAAAAGTGCCATCACAATTTCACACTTAATTTTCCTACAGCATAACATTTCTGCACCACTCACCGAATACAGAAAGAATGCCTTAATTCAATGGATAATGTCTGCATATGGAAATGGTCTTCCTAGCTCCTTTTATAAGCACATCAATAGGCCTGATTGCAAAATAAACCCTTTCTTTATTGTTTGTTGATCAAGTTAAAATTGGCAGTTAGAAAATGGAAGAACATACAATAAAAAGGGTAAGTGTTTGTAGCGATCAGACATTACACAACTTTTAGAGGTTATTTTCAGCGTCCTCATCTCTGATTCTGGAGCCATTGACTTTAATATATCTCCTAGAAGATGATATAACATCATTCATTTCAAATCAAATTGCTGGGTGTATATAAAAGTGCCTACCTTTTTCACCAAGATAGTTGGAATTCTTCAAATTGCTAATTCCAGGGAAGGGTCCTCGAGTCACATAACACTGACTTTGCTCTACGCCATGTCAGGTTTACAACAATCACAGATTCATCTGTGGGGAGGTGTGTATGTTACTTCCCTCCCCTTCCTTTTATAACCTCATTCTTGTACCCAAAGTTTTATTTCACAGACTATCAAAGGAACTAAGAAATTGCTATCTTTGTTAGTGGGACCCTGTGGATGACTCATAAACATACATTTGGAAGGTTGGCAAAATATTGTACTATGAATGTCCACTAATGATGTCCCATTGTTTTTAAATCTCCTTCTCAGTGTGGGACTGCACTAATTAAGAGCTGACATAGGCACAACTCAGTTTCCTGAGGTGCCACACAGTTAATATTAGTCAACTCTTGTGCTTTCTCAGTCGTTCTGGGATTGCTGGAGCGCTTACACCATACTTTGGATCACATAGGGGAATAAAATTATATATTTCATTTGAGCATTATTATCTCTCCCTTTGCTCTGAGTTTATCTGAAGTCCTTCTCGATAGAAAGTTTTTCTTTTCCTAAACTAACTTTGCAAAAGTAACAGGTAGATATAAGGTCATATACGAACTCAGTAATTCATTGATGTTTTAAATATAGAATTGGTTTTTTTTCCAGTACTCTTTAGATGACCTAGATACCGCAAGATAAAGCATGAACATTATTATACTATAGCATATAACATCCATCAGCAAAATCTGTCATTAAAAATAATTGACACCTTTAATTACATGCCTATTATTTCAGACATAAAACATTTGACCTCAGAATCAGATGAGGGAACAAAGGTTTTCCTGGTAAATTACACTAACCAGAAAAACAGAAATTAAATGCAGGACTGTAAGTCTAAAGGTTGTGTGTATAACCGTTAAGCAGTAAAGGCTCATAAGTGCTTTCTTGTTTTCCAGGGAGAAGAGGATCTCTACTCCGTCTCCTGTCTTTCCTTTGATTCACACTATATTTAGGAAAAATAACCAGTGTTGCAGAATTGATATCTATCAAAATTAAGCCCATCTTTTAGACTATTAACCAAGAAGTCAGCGACTGATTTTGCTGTTTGCATTTATAGTAGATCCCTACAAAGGAAGCATTTAAATTCTCTTGCATATATTGTTTCATTCTATTTTTCTTTCTTCCTATATATATATATCAATTATTTTATATTTTATAATAGATAAGCATCAAATTTTTACAAATATTTATAAGCATTTTAGTTCCTCCATAATATAACACTTTATGGTAATAACAAATGAGCATTTATATTAAAAACATTAACAAGCAGTTATTTTACAGAACTGCTAAATGCATAGTGTGAAAAAATTATAATAACTTAAATAATTACTCTTTATAATATTGTCATTACCAGTTGGCAATAAACCATGCTAGCACCATTTGTGCAAAAAATATAAAATGTAGATATTTTTCTGAATTGCTTTCTCAATTTAGCATGTCTGAAAGGAAAATTAAATATGGTCTTTGAATACCATGAATCATTAAATAAATTCAATGTATTGTAAGAGAAATAGAAAGATGAAATTACGTTGGTAAAGCTTAATTAAATGATCTAAGAAGTAGAATAATATCAATATCAACTTTTATTTTTATAACTCAATTTAAACACAAAACTTTTTCTGAAGCTATTCCAACTCCCGTATAAACTTAATGTTGCAAATCTGAACTAGTTGAATGTGCCCATCTGCTTAATCTTACATGTACAGAACTCACAAAGAATAATTATGTATTTATTTCTGACCATATTGGTATTAAAATGATACCTATAGTGCAAGACAGTATTTAGAGGGAAAAACTAGATTTCTCTCAATAAATGTTCATATATTCTAGAGAAGAAACATGGGTCTAAAGTTTATATAGCACACTAACAATCCAAACTTGCAATTCAAATAAACCATCTGTAGTCAGTCTAATGATCCATCTGTGCAGATATTTAAACACTGACAACACAGGTGAACAGTCACAATAAATTTCACAAATTAAAATACATAAGCATTTACGCACGTGCACACACACATACATATCTCAGTGACTGACAGTTTTTTTTTTTTAATTACCAACTTGAAAACTCAACAATAACTTAGTCTTATTGTGCATTCTGCCTTTTCTTAATTCTGTCTATGTGGATAAATAAGAAAATGTAAGCACCTATGTCATCCATTTAGCCAGAAAAGATAATCTGGAAAAATCAAGTCACATCTCTTCTTTACAATATAGAAAACACAGAGAATGAAGGTTAGACAAGCTGAACTATCTATTCAATTTACTTTAATCTCCCTTTAATAATATTATGCTTATTGTATCTGTTCACACATACCATAGATAATTTGACTCATTCTTAGCAACAATTGTAGTCCATACATTTCTAGTGTATTTAATAAAATTGATGTTTACAGACACAAATGCTCCTGAAAATGCAAAGCACTAGTAAGCCATTATCTTTAGTGTACAAAGATAAGGAAGAGGCTAGGAACATTTACATTTACATTACCAAATAATGTAAGTTAATTTTATATTTACTGCATACCTTTATCACAAGGTTAAGTTCCTGCCTAAGTCTGCTTACCAATAAGAATAAATATTCAAAGTTTGTTTTCCAAGAACCAGTGACCTAAAAACTTGAGATGATGAATGCCTTTCATAAAAAAACTGCATTTGCTAGAATGCTGGTGCTACGAGGTTGAATCTGCTCACTAATCTACCAATCATGACTGCAATGAGCTCCTAAATTAACTAAAATATTACAGAAGACTGTGTGGATTTATTTTGGGGGGCGGAGCTAGAAAAGGTATGGGCTATCAGTATGGTCCTTCATTAAGAATAATTTTTTTAAAAATACAATAATTATTCCTGATATGCTAATTTCAATAAATTTTCCAAATTTTATTCCTGTATGCTCCAAAGAAAACCCCCATTTTATAAAAATTTCCAAATGTCACTTTTCCATGCTCCATAGAAAAATCCCTATTTTATAGGCTGTATAAAATGTTATTATTTGGAATATTTCCATTAGATGCAATTTACCTTTATTACTGAACCAAACATGAAAGATACGACTTTTTAAAATCTTTATTTAAAAAATTCATATATTTTGAATATTTTAAATCTGAAATCTTTAATGGAATATTATTTTTCTGTGAAGTAACTTTTCATATATTGTTCCCGATAGAAAATACAAAATTCAGATTTATTTTCTTTGTTCATGACTTTGTAATATGTAGCAAGCTATTTTTTATTTTGTGAAATTAATGGTACAGTACGAGGATGAATGAAACACATAAGTTCGTTTCAGAATTTATACATAGAGATACGGTATTTGCAAATCTGATATGATAAAGTTGAAAATGTTTTATAAGAAGAGGCAATATTTCCCCCAAATTTATCCTGTTTTTCACTTACACCCACCAATTTATTCAGCTATAACTTAGGCAAATATCATTCCTTTTCCTTCTTGCAAAACCCCAAAACTAAAGAACATGAGTTTTTGAGAAGGAAAAAAAATGATCATGCTCTGATTTAAAAGTGATAACTATGAGGACAGAAAATAATTAGGCAATGAAATTCAATAATAGATGAAATCTTGCAGAGAATTTTGCATGTGTTGTGTACTTGGGTTCAGGAAGTACAGTTTTCCTTTGCCCATTGTTTCATAATATTTTTCTCCAGCAAATGTTGTCTCTAGAATTCTCTCCTATAGGTTTTGCATGCCTTGAGAAGAGGCTGAGCCCATAGTCACATACTGCTGAATAGCCACGGGGTTAGATATTGGCAAGGGTTTTATCCTTTATAGACTCCTCACAAATAAAATTAAAAAAAAAAAAATTCTCAAAAACCACCATAGGGAACATAAGAAAATGGAAAGGAGCACAGATAAAGAAAAAGAAGCATTGCCTTCCTGCAGACAAGCCTGCAGAGCTACGTGCACTGCACAATCTTTTCTTCACTACTTTTGTTGAAAATACCAAATGTTCCTATATTATTCTAAAGAGTACAGCTATCTGCCTGTATAGGCCAACAAGTCTGTAATCCCAAATACATTCCGAACCTTTTCCCTTGAAGTTCTTTGCCCAAACACATCTAACATCTCTTGGTAAGACATGGTCAGCTTTGGTGACTGTCCTATGGGGTAAATTATTCATACCAAAATTTTTCCTAAGCCCCTTGCCAACTCCCTTTTTTTTCTGGAAGAGTACATGGACGTATTTGGAAATAAGATGAGCATCTCTGTGGAAGACTTATTAGATAGGGAAAATGAATAGAACACTGGATCTGTGTAGAGGTCTAGTCTATTTGTGTCCAAAGAACAAGAGAAACACTTTAATTTGGAACTGCTGGTTCAGGGAAAGTCTAATAGCAATACTAAAAAAATGACTGAATAAAGGAAATCCTACTCTTCTTCCCTGGTTAAAAAAAAGTGTGCAATGAGAGATTATTGCTCAGGAAATACATCTCAGTCACTCATTTATTTGTTCAATATAGCAATTATGTACCAGCATACCACACACCAGCAGGGTAGAGTGAAATAGGCAATAGAAAGGTCGCCTTTGGGCACTACCGTCTTCTCCTCTCCATCTGACTTTTCTTTATATTACAGCATTTATCACACTATATTAAATTGTGCTCATACCTACCATTTCAACTAGACTGAAATTTCTTGAAGGCAGTGTTTTCCTTACTCATTATGGTGACTCTAATTGTTCTAAAATTATAGTTTTCAAGATGGTATACTTACTCTGTGTTTCGTGAATGAATGATTTCACCAACAATTTTTCATATTCTCCTTCCATTTTTCCTTTACCATAAATTTCAGTTTCACTGTTGCTTTACTGGTACTGATACCATTTTTCTTTCCCTGTGCAGCATTCCACTTCATATTGATCATTATGAAAGTACATTGTGTTTGTGTGTGTGTGTGTGTGCTTGTTTTTAACCATTAAAAACACTTGTTAGTATCCTCACCTATCCTTACCCACACTCTGTGAGATATGTCCAAGGGGCAAACTGTGTGACTGTCGCTTCTGAGGATTCAGTGGTTCAATTTAGATCTTTTGGGAAGTTAGATCTGTACAGAAGATTTGGGGTCTGTTGCCAAGAGCCTTGTAGAGGTTCCACAAAGGTGTTATGGGATCAAAATATTTTCCTTTGTGTGACATAAGTCAAAGAGTGAACAGGAAGTTATAGATTAGTCCCCAGGTGGTATGGAAATTTGACCTGAGCAACAAGAAGCAATGGCCCAGAGGAGGGTGTTGGGGGAGGAGAAACAATCTGTTCCCCTCATAGTTTTTCTGAACATTGGTAAGCCTAAAATAGGGTATTTAGTATCTTATTTTCATATAACAGGGGGGTAGTTTTCCAAACATTCAAAAGTCTGAAAACTTCCAGAAATAATACAACCAATGTTTTTTTTTAAAGATTTATGCCTAAGGTTTTTAATTTCATCAGTTTCAGTTATTTCCTACAGGTATAATTCATAGATAAGTCCATTAACAATTATTTATCTCTTGTTTCTGATAAACAACGAAAGGAATTATAAGGTAAAACATTATTATGTATTTAGAGATTGTTTATTCGAATATGTTTGCTATAATTTTCCATAAGTATCTTTTCTATATTTGTACAGCATCAAATCCCCATTTTTGCATAAAAGAAATTAAATATAATGAGGTATTTCAGTATAGGTATTTTAAAATAATAGAAATTAAATGTAAGTAGAATTTTTAAACAGCTACTTTTTTATTCTCAGTTTTAGTTTGTTCTTAAGAAATTTTATACACAATATTTTTCAAGTGCCACATTGATCAAGTACATTTTTCACTTTTTCTTAAAAAATACCTTTACTTATAATTAACTTTCATAAGATGAATAGTCAGAAATAGCTGAACAAACATAATCAATAATAATAGACAAGTCTAGTATTGCATTTAGTAGTAAATAACAGTACAATCTTTCAGTATTATGTTGAAGTTGCCTAATACCCATGTTATAAATGGAGACAAAACCAAATACTTACCTTCATATTCCCTCATTCACTCTCCCTCCTTCTATCTCATGAATAGTCTTTTTATATACCTATAAATATGATAAGTATACCTGGCACTCAAAATAAGAATGAGCAGTATTAAAACTTCTAGCAAAAAGGACAAACATTTAGTGTATTACACAGTAAAGATAATGAATATTATACTTGCCAAATATATTTAACCTCAATTGTCATAAAAGTGATCACCATTATATGGTGAATCCTAAATAAAGCCTCTAAATATAACCTTTAAACTTAAAATAGTACATAGCTTTTTTGTATATATCAAACAGTATCTTTTTGAAAAGATAAGTGATCTCTTTTGAAATGGAGATAGACATATATAGACATAATTTTTTCAACATAACTATCTTTCAACTGGACAGCCTACATTATTGATTCTAATGTTCAGCTGTGATTTATTTATGGAACTTTTCATGGAAAGAGTTCAAAGATTTGAGGCACTCATATCTGAGGCAGTAAATATTCTACAGGGCTCAGCAACTTTCCTGGCAACAAATTATGCCCTAAATTTGATGCTCATATTTTACTGTTGATATGTTTCTTTTAAAAATGCTATTTTAATCCAAATAAGACAAGATATTTTGTTTCTTTTTTACAGTTTAAATAGTTTAGAGTATTTTCTATTCAAGTAATTCTCAATTTGAGAATTATTCCTTCCCATTCACAAGGTCACTTAGTTTCCTTGTTAAGACCATGTACACTACACCAAAGTCCAAGTTGCTAAATTCTGAGTGGAACACTTGTCCCCAGCCCTTAGGATGTCTGAACTTGGGCCAGAGAGCAAATGTAGCTAACCTCAGTACTTTGGCTGAAACTTTAAGATATAAAACTGTGAAGCTATTAGTGGCCTTATCCATATTTTCTACCATGGCAGCCGGCAGTAATACAGATGATAAAGCCAATGGCCAGAGAGAAGGAAAACAAACCACTCATAGTATTTTAAAAATTCCATATCCTTGTACATATCATTACCATTATTTCTAAATGTATGCAGAAGTTTCCATGATTATCAACAAGAAAAATCCAATTGTAAAGTATTTTTGAAGAAGATATATGGGCAGCCAACAGACATATGAAAAAGTGCTCAGCCTCACTAATCATCAGAGAAATGAAAATCAAGACCACATTGAGATACCCCCTAATCCCAGTAAGAATGGCCATCATTAATAAAGCAACAGCAGATGCTGGCGAGGATATGGAGAAAAAGGAATGCTTGTATACTGCGGGTGGGAATACAATCGAGGGCAATCTCTTTGGAAGACAGTGTGGCAATTTCTGAATGAATTAGAAATTGACCTTCCATATGACCCAGCAATTCCCCTATTGGGAATATACCCAGGGGAACTCAAATCATTCTACAAAAAAGCTACCTGCACATACATGTTTGTTGCAGCCCTATTCACAATAGCAAAAACATGGAACCAAACATGCTGCCCGTCAAAGCTGGACTGGAATCGGGCTTGGTGGCTCAGCCTGTAATCCCGTGCCTTTGGGAGGCTGAGGTGAGTGGATTGCCTGAGCCTGCGGGTTCGAGACCCGCCTGGACAGGCGAAACCTCATCTCTACAATAAATTTAAAAAATCAGCCGGGTGTGGTAGCGTGCGCCTGTAATTCCGGCTACTCGGAAGGCTGAGGCTGAAGGATCGCGGGAGCCCAGCAGGTCGAGGCTGCGGTGGCCAGAAGCGGCCACTGCACTCCAGTCTGGGTGACAGAGTGAGACTCCAACTCAAAAAAAAAAAAAAAAAAAAAAGCTGGACTGGATTTAAAAAATGTGGTACATATATACAATGGAATATTATGCAGTCATAAGGAAGGACGAACATATGGACTTTGTAGCAACTTGGAGGGATTTAGAGTCTATCATACTCAATGATCTATCACAGAAACAACGAACAGAGTACCCTATGTTCCCACTCATAAATGAACCTTGAACAATTATCAGAATAATATAAGAAAGGGATTGACAGCAGTGGGAAACTGCCGAGGTGAGGGGTGGGATTGGCATTGAGGGAAACTGCCAGGGTACAGGGATCACATCTCATCAACAAGGGTACCTGCATAATGAACATTTGTACACCTAACCCTGAATTGTACCCCACATCTTTAAAATAAAATAAAATAAAAAGTATTTTTGAATTAATATATTTGTTGAACATTTTCTGAGATTTAAAAAAAAAACTAAAACTGCATCTTCCACAATCTTGTACTTGGTACAAGGAGAGAGTACATGGCATTTCTTGATGTTCACGTATTATAATCATGCTTGAAAGATGAAAACCAATGACAAACATTTTCCAGGATCCTGATCTCCAAATGTTACATGGCATGTAAGAATCGCATAAATTTCTCAAATGCTTCCCAAGTACCCAAGCTTCATGAATACTAAATCATAAATATTAAGGTCTTCTAATATGTCACTTTGCTGCAGTCTTTCCTTACATTTCTGCATTTAGTCCCCAAAGCAACTTTTTGAGATTGGACTGATTACCTTCATCTTACAGTTGGAGAATTTAAATTTACAGTGGAAGACCAGAGGTAGAAATCAAAGCCAGTTTGACTGAAGTCAATGCATTTGACTATTATAGTATACATTCTCAAAATTATTAATCTAGTGAGACAATATGGTGGTATAAATTGGCGAGTAAACAGACAGCTTCAGCCTAACTACTATCCTTTAGGTTGTAATAAGTTGGGCCAAAAAGCTATAAATGTCAGAGTGAGAATTTTAGCCCAGGTAAACCTTGTGCTTATTCAGTGTGATATCATAAAGAATTCCTTAAAAGACATAACTCAGCTTTTCCAGCACAGTCCGAGGAAAGCATTAGAATATTTATGCATGCTTCTCTATCTAGAAATATGTAATCGAGACTTCCAACAGAGATATTCATCAAAAGCTAAAAGGGAGTAAGAAATGCCTGTTTCAGGCAAGGCATCATCTCTGAGTAAGAAAGGTAAACAAATTAAGTGGCTAAACTTTAAAGCAGTGCATGTTTAACTCAAGAAATAAAATAAATTATAATATCTACTATTTATTGAGCTATTATAATGTGCCTGGTACTATATTGTGTTACGATCCTGACATGCTTTATTTTATGCGGTTCTGAAGCAACTTATGTGATACGAAATGCTATTTTCCCCATATTACAATGATTTAGTAGAGGTTAAACTAGGTTAGATAATTTTTCTGAGTTTCAGAAAATATATATATTTATATAATCAAGATTTTGATGAGCTTTTATATACAAAAATTAGGTTAATGTATTTTCATCTAATTTTCATTCAATATATTCTAATAATTTAGCTCATTAAATGAATTAATCATGTATTTATAATGCTAAATTACATCCAATTTGCCAATAAACTTGCATCCTATAAAACTTAAGTTGTATTTATAATTACAAAATAAACACGGTAAATCTACCCTGATTTATTATTATGCTATTTGCTTTATCACCAGACTGACAATGGTAAAACCAAAATGACCTATGCTGTACTAGGTTAGAGTTGGCACAATGTCCCCTTCCCTGTTTTTCTGGCAGTGAATGCTTAATGTGATAAAAGAATCTTCCAATGTCTCTCTATATTATTCCTTTTCCTAATTTTGTTCTCAATGAAAATAGAATGTTTCATCAGATAAAGAATATAAATGTTTTATGTAGATGTTAGCTTTAGAAAAAAATAACAGATATTACCTCTTCTAGTACTGTAATTTCTAATATATGGTTAAACAGCAAGTTAAGTTACTTTTTAAATTGCAAGTGAAAATACTCCCAAACTCACTACCCAGGTTTTTTGAATGGGCACACCACTCATGGGTGTGGGAAGGTGGGGGAGGGGGCATGTATGTGTGTGCAAGTGTGTATCTGTTCAAGCTTTGGTCAAAGCATGTCATATAATACAGCAAATGTAGGGTTCTCATTAGCAGAGAACTATTTCATTTGGACTTCAGTTTTGTGTTACTGTGCTACCAAATATTTGTTGAAATTTTTGATGATGGTGGTCTATTACAAGACATTTTTTCAGAAGCAATGTCCAAATTTAAATAATTTACTAGATAAATTATCTACTCGTGCTTAGTAAGAATTGTTATCATAGCAAAGAAGTACACAGAAAAAAACTCAAACACAGCAAGTGTATGTTTTTAAATCAGCAACAGGATTTAGAAGAATAAAACTAAGATTTTTAGTTTGCTTGCCCAAAGTCTGTGATTCTATCTTCATTGGAAGCAAGAATTCTTTAAATATCAACTAAACACATTTTTTATAGTTACCTCAACACAAGCAATACTATTTAAACCACAAATGGCAAATGGAAAGAACAACATGTGCAAAAACTCAAAAGATACACATCACATTGTTGAATTATTAAGGTTGTGAAATTAAAACGACAGACGATAATAAAAAGTTATCATTGAAACCATCTTTTAGAAAGAAGACAAAAAAATAAAAAAAGAAAGGAAGAAAAGAAACGCCCAACTAAGCCAGGGAACTTTAAAAATTGTTTCTTAGTATCAATAGTTGACTTTGCTAAACCAAGTGTCCATTTGAGTAAGTTAATATGCATAAAGTTTCTTGAATTACGGTTAAGGGGAATGTTTCAAATCTGGGGGAAAGAAGCATAAACAGATGTAAACAAGATAAGCTAAAAAGATTGCTTTCCTGTTACCTATCCTGAGAATTAGGACCTCAGCAGTGCTGCTTCTAGGCCCAAGTGATAGAGTAATTTTTAATATTGTGATGTCATTTAAAGGTTTGGGGATATTAAAAAGTCACAGAAATATATTCTTTAATGGAGGCATAATACAAAATAAAAATATAATTTAGAATCTAGTAGAGTAGGAAAACTGCATAAGTTTTACTTTGCCAGAGCTACAGAGGGATCATTTTTCTTCCATTTCTCCCTCAATAGATAAGAAATCTAAGAGCTTTCTAAGTAAAGTAGAAGAGAGTGATCTTTATGACTCACTCTTATTATCATGGAAGATCTCAGACATTCATTTTCTTACCATAGGACAAGAATTCTAAATATATAGCTTTCAAGAATATTCTGGGTTTTTTTAAGCCATTAAAATACACAAAACATGAAAGACGACAGGCAATTCGGTGATGCTATGATGCAGTATGGATAAAATCTGATCAGATAAAAACTAGAATATTTACAGCACTTTGAAAGATGGTATCCCTGAGCATACAACTTTAATCAAGTTGGCTATATCTATTTAAATTTTGAAAAATCGCTTCTATACAAAGCAAAATAGTTTCACAAAATGTATATTACTGTAAGTACCTATTCAAGTTCATGATCTGATAACTGAATTTTCCTTTTACCTTTCACTCCCTTTTGTAAGAATAGAACAGATTGTGTCTAATTGAAAACTGCAGTCAGCAAGCAATCAGGCTGACATGGTTAATAACAGGCATTTCTATAGAAGCATTGTTAGGAACCAAATTAAAATTACATTTCTTTGCTAAATATGAAATCTGCTGTTGTTATCAAATATACAATTCTTTTTAAATTGGATGCAAAAGTAAGCAAAATCAGATTTTAAGAGCGTTTTCCTTGGTGTGAAACTATCTTTAAGTACATACATTTCCAATATATTATTCTTAATATATTTCTATATCTTATTTCAAATCAAGAATATCAAGTTTAAGTATATCAGAGATAAAGAGAGACACTTGTTCTCTCTCTGAGCAATTTAATGAATCAGCAGATGATATGTATTATCTAGAAAAAAAGCTAGAGTCAGTAACTTACCAGTGTAGCCACTACACACTTAAAATAATGGAATCAATAGTAGGTTTCATTAATAAAAAACATTTATCAATTTACTAGTAGGATCTGGAGTATTTTTGTGTGTGTGTGATATCTTATCTACTTTCTGGTGAAAAAAAGTCAATTATTTAATGGCCAATTAGCATAATAGCAAACATATTGTGATACATGCTATGATAAGGAATGTAACTTAGAAATAGGATTTATAACATTTGCACATCGCATATGTTAGAATCTAGAATACTCTTTCCTCACTAATTATAAAGATGGACAGTATAGTGATCAATTAGTTGTCCCTAATATCCTCCCCACCTTTCTCATCTAACAGCAGCTATGCAGTTTGGAAGGTCTGAGTGATTGAAGTCATTTAATACACAGGGTTGCCTAAAAAGAGAGGCTGGTTCTGAGGTGGACCAAGCATTTAAAACCTTAGATGATTTTAGGACACAATGGAACAATTGCCAACATGTTAATACAATGAGAAAAGCTAAAGTGGAGAAAGTATTCAAATGCAAATGAGGGCAAAAACAGGACTATTTAGCAACAGAACTGAAGTTCTGAATAAGAACAAACAAAATATCCTTCTTCTGGAATTTTTAGTTACATGCATCATTAAGGTTCCTTTATTATTTAAATTAGTTTTAGTTGGGTTTTTTCTTATCTGCTGCTGAAAGTGTCCTATGTTAGTCTTTAAACTACATATATTGAGTATAACTTTCTCCAGTTATTTAATGTGCTCATAGATGTGATTGGTGGCATCTCTTAAGTTACTTTGTCATATCTCCTATTTTTCTCATTTTTAAAAAAATGTGGAGTACAGTTCAGGATTAGATAGATATGTAGTCATCGTACATGTAAAGTGTGGGCATCCCTTTGGTCCCTACTTTGCCCAGTTTGAGATCAGGATACCCTTATTAATGTTCTGTACCACCAACCCCCATCCCCTGGAAGTTTCCCATACTGCCAATCCCTTGCTTATAGTATTATAATAAATGTTCGGGGTCCACTTATGAGTGAGAACAAGTGGTATTCAGTTCTTTGTTTCTGTGAAAGATCACTGAGTATTATAGATTCTAAATCTATCCAAGTTGCAGTGAAGTCCATAATTTTGCCCTTCTTTTGATGGCATAATATTCCGTTGTGTATATGCACCACATTTCTTAAATCTGATCAAATTTCAATCGGCAGCACAGTTGATTTCATGTTTTTGCTATTTTGAATAATGGCACAGTAAATGTGTGTGCAGGTATCTTTTTTACAAAATGATTTGAGTTTTTCCAGGTATATTCCCAGAAGGGGGGTTGCTAGGTTGTACAGAAGGTCGATTTTTCGTTCTTTTAGAAATCGCCACACTGTTTTCCACAGAGATTGTGCTAGTTTACACTCCCACCAACAGTGTAGAAGCGCTCCCTATTCTCTGCATGCTCTCCAGTATCTGT
Organism: Tarsius wallacei; assembly: GCA_963574415.1. Lineage (NCBI taxonomy): Eukaryota > Metazoa > Chordata > Mammalia > Primates > Tarsiidae > Tarsius > Tarsius wallacei. Next base: position 2,859 of record CAUYQG010114263.1, on the reverse strand, counting down.
TTTTGTTTTTTGTTTTTTGTTTTTCGAGTTATTGATGATGGCCAACCTGATTTACATTTCTTTGAAGTTTAGTGAGACTGAGCATTATTTCATCTGTTGACTGCTTGTATGTCTTCTTCTGAGAAATATCAATTCATATCTTTCATTCACTTCTTAAGAGGGCTGTTTGGTTTTTTTCCTTTCAGCACATTTGAGTTCCTTGTAGATTCTGGATGTTGGGACTTTGTCAGATATAGAGTTGGCAAATATTCTTTCCCATTCTGTGGGCTATCTCCTCACTCTCTTGATGGGTTCTTTTGCTTCACAGAAGCTTTTTAGTTTGAGGAAGTCCCAGTTGTCTTGTCTCTTATGTCTTATCACCACTTATCTCTTAGGGCAGGGGCATTTGGAGTTTTTGTCAGGAATTCGTTGTCTATTCCAATTTCCATTATGCATCTCCTGCATTTTCTAAGATTCTTATAGTTTGAGGTTTTATGTTTAGGTCTTTGATCCATTTAGAATTTGTTTTTGTGTATGGTTATAGGTAGGGGGCCTATTTCAATCTTTTGCATGTGGTCAGCCAGTTTTCCCAGCACCATTTACTAAATATGTTGTTGGTGGAGGCTTTGTCAAAGATGAGTTGGCTGAGAAATTGAGGTTTTGCTTCTGGAATCTCTATTTTTGTTCCATTGGTCTCCATGCCTGTTCTTGTACCAGTACCTGGTTGTTTTGATTATTGTAGCTTTATAGTAAAGTTTAAAGTCTGGAGGGGTGATATCTCCCACTTTATTTATTTTGCTAAGGTTTGTTTTGGCTATTTATGGTCTTTTGTTTCCATAAAAATTTCTGTATTTTTGTTTCCAGGTGTGAGAAGAATGATGTTGGTAATTTAATGGGCTTTGAACTGAGTCTACAAATTTCCCTTGGTAGGGTGGACATAGTAACAATGTTGATTCATCCAACCCATGAGCATGGGATTTTTTTCCATTTGTTGTGTCCTTTTTATTTTTTTGAGCAGTGTTTTGTAGTTTTCATTGTGAAAGTCTTTCACTTCTCTGGTCTGATAGATGCCAAGGTATTTATTTTTTTATGTGGCTACTGTGAATGGGATTGTGCTTTTTATTTGCTTTGATGCCTATTTGTTGTTGGTATATAAGATTGCTACTGTCTTTTGCACATTTATTTTTTACTCTGAGACTTTGCCAAAGTCCTTTATCAGTGCAAGGAGGTTTTGACAGACTCTCTTGGGTTTTCAAGGTATAGGATCATATCATCTGTAAAGAATGATAGCTTAAGCTGGGCTCAGTGACTCAGCCTGTAATCCCACGCTTTGGGAGGCTGAGGTGAATGGATTGCCTGAGCCCGTGGGTTCTTGGCAAGACCGCATCTCTACAATAAATCAAAAATCAGCCAGGTGTGGTAGTGCACGCCTGTAGTTCCAGCTACTTGGAAGCCTGATGCGGAAGGATTGCCAGAGCCCAGCAGGTTGAGGCTGCAGTGGCTGGGAGCGGCCACTGCACTCCAGTCTGGGTGACAGAGTGAGACTTCAGCTCAAAAAAAAAAAAAAGAATGATAGCTTAACTTCCTCTTTTCTTAATTGGAAACATCGGATTTCCTTCTCTTGTCTGATTGCTCTAGCTAGGACTTCCAACACTATGTTGAACAAGAGGGGTGAAAGTAGACAGCCTTGTCTTGTTCTGGTTTTCAGGGGAAAGGCTTCCAATTTCTGTCCATTTAAATATATGTTGGTTGTGGATTTAACGTAGTTGGCTCTTACTATTTTGAGGAATGTTCTGTCTATGCCTTGGTGTTCAAGGGTATTTATCAAGAAGGGATACTGGATTTTATCAAAAGCTTTTTCTGAATCTAATGATATAATCATGTGGTTCTTGTTTTTACATCTGTTGATACATTTAATTATGTTTACAGTCTTATAGATGTTGAACAAGCCCTGCATTCCAAGTATGAAGTCTACTTGGTAATGGTGGATGATTTTTGAGATTTATTGTTGGAGCCGATTCTCTAGAATCTTGTTGAGAATTTTTGCATCTATATTCATCAGGGATATTGGCCATAGTTCTCTTTTGTTGCTGAATCTTTACTCAGTTTGATTATCAATGTGATGTTAGCTTCATAAAATGATTTGAGGAGAGTTCCATCTTTCTCAATTGCCTGAAACAATTTCAATAGGATTGGTAACATCTTCTCCTTGCCTGTTTTGTAGAATTCTGCTGGAAAGCCATCTGGTCCAAAGCTTTTTTTGTAGGTAGCTTTCTTTCCATGCTTATTAGTTTGTTATTTATTTCCACACTATTCTTTACTGCTATTATTTCTATCATCAGCTCCTTCCTATTTTCCTCTTGCCTCTCCTCAATTTTTTTAATTCTCTCTATTATTGTCTTGATGTCTGGGTTTGTTGCATGTGACCAGTCATTCTGGGGGCTCTTCATTGTTTGTGTTCTGAAGTCTGTTTTCTCAGTGTCTGACCTTCCAGGGGTCTGTGTGAGACCTATATTCTTCTTTAGGTTTTTCTTCATTTGTGCAGATTTTTCCTTCCTACTTTTTCCTTCCCTCCAATTCCCCACCTTCTTTTAATTCTGTTATTCAGGGGTGGAGGGGATGCTTTTACTTCTGTTTGTTCAATCTATTATTCTTCTTTATGTATATCCTCTTGCTTTGTTCAATTCTGGAGTTGGACTATAGGTTGGGGGTGGTCCTTTTTGCAGTTTTGAGATTTACTTAAGGGGGGAGCTGTGATTCAAAATCTATCTGCAGATCCCGGTATTCGCAGACAGGTGTATGGATAATCTGAAACCCACTTCCCACTGCCTTACAATCTGTCCATGCAGTGGGGTTGTAGGTTTACTCCCTGAAAGCCAA
>CAUYQG010114258.1:0-10242 GCA_963574415.1 Tarsius wallacei | reverse complement strand
TGTATATAGCCACCCTGTCACACCCCTCCAGGTAGTTCCAGGAAGGGGCCCCAGCAACACCAAGGAACACCCAGAATAACAGCCTAGATGACAGGATTCCAGCAGCAGGCCCTATCCTCCTGCTCTGAAACCTGCAGCCTGAGCAGAAGGAGAATTGCTGTAGCTGTGTTCCCTCACGAACATCAGGTTCCGCGGCCAACGTCAGTTTTGCAACTGGTCAGGGAACACAACGGTTAAGAGCCTTGGCCTTTCTCCTGGACCAGCTGGGTTCGTGTGCCCCGCAATGTGAGGAAAGGGAGGGCCCCCTCTTACACATCTGGGAAACAAGTCGAAATGGCAAGAACGCAGGAGGGACCTTACACCTCTGCACTTGGATCAGCAGCGGGAGCAGCTGGAGAGTTCTGAGCCTGTGGTTTTCCCCAGAAAGCAAGGCCTGAAGCCAGGGCCAGTTCTATGACACAGAATTGGGCTGCAAATATCATTGCAGGTGGCCACAGCCTGCCCCTCTAGTGCGTTGGGAAACTACGCCCTCTCAGTACTAAGGTTCAGGCGGCCGCCGCTTTTCTACACCCGGACTAGTAGCCTAAGCCACCCCACCCTGCCTACGCAGTGATCCTCATGTAATGAGGCCCCCATTGTTCCATGCTCTAACACACCCCATCACCGGGGTGTGATTAAGAGTCACCCCTACTCCCTGCTATAGACTCCATGGTGTTTGGGGGCTGTCTCCGCTCAATGCTTAGGCATATCCCCAGATATCTGGAGCTTCTATTCTTCTGGACTAGGCATTTGGGCTGCCCTCCCCTTTCAAGGTAGAGAACTTGAGGCAGCAAAGTCCCCTAACACCTCACTGAGACCCAGCTCTGGGCACTCAGAGGCCATAGATGAGATCCTTCCTTGGGAGCTGGTTCCAGTGCCTGTCATTGGGAGGCCTGACCAGTTTGGCCCTGTCCATCTTGGTTCTCCACTTTCTGGGGCTGAACTGGGAGCTAGGACCATAGTGCACTCTGCAGATTAGCTCACTGCTGAGACAACAGAGCACTTCTTCCAGTAAACAAGGAACAAGTAAATACTCATCCACATTGACAGTAGCCAGCTCTCACACACATAGGCACCACCTGCTGGCCTGGAGGTTGAACATGTAACATAACAGCTAATTTGCTGACACTAGCATGCACCACAAAGGAACAAGACAAGCCTCCCAAGACCTCCACCACTCCAGCCCCGCAGGGGGCAGCAAGCCTGCCTACACCCCTATTATATCCGCTACATCATTATTACAACCAATATTTGGGAAAGCCTACATGCGCAGGCTATCTATATCAAAGGAACTCATACAAATTAGCTGTAATAGTTTAGCCAAATGAGAAAAAAACACAGAAACAACTCTGAAAGTATGATAAAACAGGGTTGGTTACACCAATAAACAAAGGGGCACACCAACTCTTCAATAACAGGTTCTAACCAAAATGAAATTCCTGAAATGACAGATAACGAATTTAGAATATTGATTATAAAGAAGTTCAATGATATGCAAAAGAAAACTAATAGCCAACACAAAGAAATTAGCAGGACAATTCAGGAGGCGAAAGGAGAGACTGACAATATTAAGGAAAAGAAAAACTAAAGAACTCAATGATGGAGATACAAAACACAATGCAAAACTTTAACAATAGGCTAGACCAAGTGAAAGAAAGAATCTCAGAGCTGAAAGACAGATCCATCAAATTAATTCAGCCAGATAGGAATAAAGAGAAAAGAATCAAGAAGAATGAGCAAAGCCTACAAGAAATATGAGAAAATATGGGATTATTATAAAGTGAGCAAACCTATGGATCATAGCCATTCCAGAGGAAGAAGTAATTAAAGTAAAAAGTATTCCAAATACATCTGAGGAAATAACCCAAGCAAACATCCCTGGTATTGGGAGAAATCTAGTCATCCAGATGCAAGAATTTTAAAGAGTTTCTGTAAGATACACCACAAGAGGAACCTTAGCAAGAATTATAGTTGTCAGATTATCCAAAGTCAACATGAAATAAAATATCCTAAGAGCAGCAGGAAAGAAGCACTGAATTAATTATAAAGAAAAGGGCATTAGACAATAGCAAACTCTACAAGCCAGAAAAGAATAAGGACCTATTTTCAACTGTATTAAAGAAAAAAAAAAGCCAATAGCTTTATATCCAGCCAAACTAAACATCGTAAATAAAGGCGAAATAAAGTATTTCTCAGACAAACACTAAGGGGATTTTTTTTGCCACTAAATCGGCTCTACATGTGATGATCAAAGGAGTTCTAAACTTAGAAACAAAATGACAACACTTGCTATCATAAAAAAAAATCACATAATTTCAAACAAAGCATACCAAGCAAGTACACATTTGAATCCCCAAGACAGCTAGCTTGTTCTACGTCAGGAACAAACCACATATCATTATTAACCCTGAATGTAAGTGGTTTATACACCCCATTTAAAGAATCAGAGTAGAAAACTAGATTTTAAAAAAAAAGACCCAACCATTCCCTGCTTTACAAGAGACCCACCCATTGACCAAGGCAGTCATAGACTTAAAGTAAATGAATGGAAAAAGATATATCAGGAAAATGGAAAACAAAAATGAGTGGGAGTAGCCACCCTCATATTAAATAACCCATCATTAAATTAGAAACAATTAAAAAAGACAAAGAAGTGCATTACATAATGATGAAGGGTGCAACTCAGCAAGAAAATTTAACTATCTTAAACATACATGCAGTGAACACCAGAGCACCCAAATTCATGAAGCAAACATTACTTCACCCTAGAAAATACACTGATAGCAATACAATAATTGTGGGTGTCTTCAACACCCCACTGATATCACTAGATAAGCCACTGAAAATGAAAATTAACAAAGAAATACTTGATTTAAACTAGACTGTAGACAAAATAGACCTAACAGACATCTATGAAACTTTCCACCCAACAACTGCAAAATATACATTCTTCTCATCACTTCATAGAATATTTTCAAAATAGACCATGTGCTTGCTAATAAAGCAAGTCTTAATACATTTTAAAACATCTAAATTATACCAAATATCTTTTTGAGCCAAAGTAAAATAAAATTAGAAATTAACACTAAGGGGAGCTCCCCAAACTACGTGGAAACTGAACAACATACTCCTGAATGATCCTTGGGGGAAAAAAATGCTATTAAGGTAGAAATCAAAAAATGTATTAAAACAAATGAAAATAGTGACACAACATACAAAAACCTCTAAGACACAGCAAAAACAGTACTGAGAAGAAAATTTTTAACAATAAATACCTACATAAAAAAGAGAGATCAGAAATCAACAGATTAACCTCGCATCTCAAGGAATTAGAAAAACAAGAACAACATAACCCAAAAGTTAGCAGAAGAAAAGAAATAACAAAGATCAGAACAAAACTAAATGAGACTGAGCCTCCCCATCCCAAATACAAAGGATCAAGAAGTCAAAAAAATCAGTTCTTTGAATAAACAAGATTGACCAGACGGCTACCTAGAATAACCAAAAGAGAGAGAGAATTCAAATAAATTTAATCAAAAACAACAGAGGTGATGTCACAATCAATACCATAGAAATACAAAAGATTATCTGAGAACACTATGAACATCTCTATAGTTAAAAAAAAAAGGAAAACTTAGACAATCTGGATAAATTCCTGGAAATATACAACCTCCCAAGACTGAATCAGGAAGAAATAGATAATCTAAGCTGATCAATAACAAACAATGAAATTAAATCAGTAGTAGAAAATCTTGCAGCAACAACAACAACAAAACACAGGGACAGACTAATTCGTACCCAAATTTTATCAGACATACAAAGAAGAGCTGGTACTAATCCTGCTGAAATTACTTCAAAAATTGAGGAAGAGAAAATCCTTCCTAACTCATTCTATGAAACCAATATTAGACTGATACAAAAACCAGCTAAGGTCGCACCAAAAAAACCCTATAGGCCTATTTCCCAGATAAATATAGATGCAAAAATCCTAAACAAAATATTAACAAACCAAATTCAACAGCATTTCAGAAAAATATTTACGACAACCAAGTAGGTTTTATTTCTGAGATGCAAGGGTGGTTCAATATCTACAAATTAATAAATGTGATCTACCACATACACAGAAGCAGAAATAAAAACCATATAGTCATTTCATTAGATTCTAAAAAAGGCATTTGATAAAATTCAACACCTCTTTAAAAAAAAATCAGCAAACTAGGCATCAAAGGAATATACCTCAAAAAATATAAGAGCCACATATGACAAACTCACAACCAACATCATGTTTAATTTGAAAGAGTTAAAAACATTTTTCTCTCGGAACAAGAACAAGATGAGACTGGTCACTCTTACCACTTTTATTCAATATCGTACTAGAACTTCTAGCAAGAGCAATCCAGCAAGAGAAAGAAATAAAAACAACTAAATTGGCAAGGAGGAAGTTAAACAATACCTGTTTGCAGATGACATGATTGTATATCTAGACAATTCTAAATAATCTGCTAAGAAGCTTCTAGACCTAATAAACAAATCCAGTAAAGTCTTAGGGGGAAAAAAGCCAATGTACAAACTCAGTAGCCTTCCTACATATGAACAACATTCAAGCCAAGAACCAAATCAAGAGTTCAATACCATTAACACTAGTTATACACACACACACACACACACACACACACACGCACACACACACACACACACTAATAATACACCTAACTAAGGAGGTGACAGATCTCTGCGAGGAAAACTACAAAATGCTGAAGTCATAGATAATACAAACAAATGGAAAAATCTCCCTTGGTTATGGATCAGAAGAATTAATACTGCCCAGAGCAATCTACAAATTCAGTGCAATCCTGATCAAAAGAACAACTTCATTCTTTACAAAACTAGAACAAAAATTATAAAATGTACATGTAACCAAAAAAGAGCTCGAATAGTCAAAGAAACTATAAGCAATGAGAACAATTTTGAAGGCATCACACTACCTGACTTCAAATTACACTGTAACGCTATAGGAACCAGAACAGTATGGTACCGGTGCGAAAATAGACAGATAGATCAATGAAGAGGAACGGAGAACCCAGAAATAAAACCGTATAACTGCAACCCACTAGTCTTTGAGGAAGGTGACAAACATAAACAATGGGGAAAGGGCACCCTGTATAATAAATAGTGCTGGGGAAATCTGCTAGCCATTTGCAGAATATAATTGGACCCCTACCTCTCACCATATACAAAATGGATTCAAGACTTAAATGTAAAACCTGAAACTGTAAAAATCCTAGGGAAAAAAAAAAAACAACCTAGAAAACGCTCTTCTGGTCATTGGCCTAGGCAAAGAATTTGTGACAAAGCACAAATTGCAATAAAAAAGTAAACAAATGGTACTTATTTAACTAAAAAGCTTTGGCATAGCAAAAGAAATCAACAAAGTAAACTGAAAATCTACTGAAAGAGAAAAAATATTTGCAAATTACACCTCAGACAAAAGGCTAACATCCAGAATCTACAAGGAATTCAACCAACTCAACCTAAAAATTAATAATAATAACCCCACTCAAAAGTGGGCAAAGGACATGAATAGAAACTTCTCAAAGGAAGGCACAAGCAATCACAAACATATGAAAAAGTGCTCAACATCATCAATCATCAGAGAAGTGCAAATTAGAACACAATGAGATATCACCTCACACCAGTCAGGACAATGATTATTAGAAACTCAGAGAACAGCAGATGTTGGCCCAGTTGCAGAGAAAAGTGAATGCTCATTCAACCCAGCAATCCCACTACCAGGTATCTACCCAAAGGAAATCAATCTATTAACAAAAGATATCTGCAGTCATATGCTTATTGCAGTATTATTCGCAATAACAAAATCATGGAACCAACCTAAGTGCCCACTAATGATTGACTGAATAAAGAAAATTGGTGTACATACACTATAGAACACTACAGAGCCCTAAAAACGAACAAAATCATGTCCTTCACAGTAACATGAATGGAGTTAGAGATCATCACTCTAAATGAACTGACTTAGAAACAGAAAAACAAACGCCACATGTGTTCACTTATATGTGGGAGCTAAATTACCACAAAGATGGAAATAATAGACACCTAGGACACCAGTAAGAAAGGGGGAAAGGAAAGAGAATTAGTGTTCAGAAATTACTGATTGGATACAATCGTCCCTGTCTGGTGGGCCACCTGAGACCCAATCCTCCCCACTACACAAATATATCCATGTAACAAACATTCATGTTTGCCCCTGAATCCCAAATAAAAATGGGAAAAAAAATTAGCCAATACATACAAGAAGCTCAACAAACTACATGTAGTATTAACTCAAAGAGATTCACTTCTAGACATAAGTAAACTATTGAAAGCCAAAGGCAATGATAATCCTGAAAGTATTGCGAGAGGCTATTCAAAATATAGAAAAAATTCTCAATACGGTTAAGAGGATTTCCTATCAGAAACCATGGAAGCCAGCAGGCAGTAGGACAGCATGTTCAAAGTACCAAAATTAAAACTATCAGCCAAGCATTTTATAGATTGCAAATTTATTCTTTGAAAATTAAAAGAAAATTAAGACATTCCCAGATGAACAACAACTAAGAGAATCTGTTGCCAATAGACTTACCCAATCAAAATTCTGAAAGAAGCCCTGCAGGCCAAAATGAAAAAGCACTAGAAAGTAACTCAAATCTACCTAAAGAATTGAAGATCACTGGTAAATGTAACTACTAGATCAATACAAAACACAACATAAATGTTGTTTGTTGGTAACTCTTTTTTCTCCTATCTTATTTTTAAAACACCTCTATAAAACCATGATTAAAATTTTTTACTGATGGACACACAATGTGTAAAGATGTAATATGTGTAAAAGCACCACAAAAGAGAAAAAAAGTTAAAATAAATAGGAGCAAAGTTAGTATATAATATAGAAATTAGGTTGGCATTAATCTTTTCTAGACAGTTACATGTTAAAACCTTAATTATAACTCCCAGAGAAACCACTAAGAAAATAATTCAAAAATACCTAGCAAAAGAAATGACAAGAGAAGAAAATTATTACTTTAGAAAATATCCATTTGACACACAGAAAGTGGTAATGGTAGAAAGGCATAAAATATAATCTATAGAAAACAAATTGGAAAATGACATAGATAAATTGTACATAATGAGTAATTATATTACAGTTAAATGCATTAAAACATTTTTAAAAGGCAGAGAAAAGGAAATAAAAATGAAAACACTATCAAACTATATGCTATCGACACGACACATTCAATTTAGAGAAACACATAGTTTGAAAATAAAAGGCATAGAAAAAGAGAAACCATGCAGTGACCCAAAGAAAGCTAGATTGTCTGTATTAATATTGGACAAAATGGACTTACTACCTTGTGGTAAATGCAACAATAGCTCTGCTCCCCGGATTTTCACATTTTAGTCACCAGAATCTGTAAATATGTCACCATGATTGGGAAAAGAGACTTCACAGGTGTGAGTACATTAAGTATCTTTTTTTTTTTTTTTTTTGAGTCTCACTCTGTCGCCCAGACCGCAGTGCAGTGGCCACTCCTGGCCACTGCAGCCTCGACCTGCTGGGCTCCGGCGATCCTTCCCCCTTAGCCTTCCGAGTAGCTGGAATTACAGGCATGCACTAACATGCCCGACTGATTTTTTGCTTTATTGTAGAGATGAGGTCTCGCCAAGTTGCCCAGGCGGGTCTCGAACCCGCGGGATCAGGCAATCCACACACCTCAGCCTCCCAAGGCGCGGGGTTACAGGCTGAGCCACCGAGCCGGCTTACATTAAGTATCTTAAGGTAACAAAGAGAATCAACATCATATAGAGTCTCTATGGTGAAAGGACCAGGGGTTGGAATGCGATAACTTGAAGACAGAGGAAAGCACCGTGAGTCAAGGAAAGCAAACATGTAAAAGCTGGAAGAGGCAAGAAAAAAGATTCCGCCCTAAAACTTCAAAAATGACCGCAGCTCAGCTAGTACCTTGATTTTATTCCATAATACTTCTACTCTACTTATGAGTTCCAGAATTGAAATATAGTAACATTGTATTGCTTTGTGCAATTAAGTTTGAGTTGCTATAGAGATTTTAACCAAAATTATGACTAGAGATATTTTATAATTATAAAAATGCAAATTATAAACACATGCTTATGAAACAACCAAACTCCAAAATACATGAAACAAAAACTGATGGAATTGAGAAAAATATGCAATTCAACAATAATAGTTGGAGCTGTCAATACACCATTTTCAGGAAAGAGTAAATCAACTCAAAAGAATAAAGAGAAAATAGAGTACTTGAATAACACTATAAACCAACGAAGCCTCAAATATCTATAGAACATTCCACTCAGGAGTGGAATATGTATGCTTCTCAAGTGTATTCTCCATATAGACCATATGCTAGTCTATAAAATATTTCAGTAAATTTTAAAAACCCACTAAATTATACAAAGTATGTTCTCTGCACATGTGTAATAAAACTCAATAACAGACACAAATGTTGGAAATTCACCAACGCAAGGAAATTTCACCACACTCCCTAATAGCCAATGTGAAGAAAAAGTCACAAGGAAATACTTCGATAGAAAATAAAAATAAAACTCAATATATAAAAACTTTTGGGATGCAACTAAAGCAACACTTAGAGAAGAATTTATAATTATAAACACATATTAAAATGAGAAGAAAATCAGAAGTCAGTAATTCAACCTCTCACCTTAAGAAACTAGAAAAAGAAAAAAAAATTAAATCCATAGCAGGCAAAAATGAAGTAAGTAGTAAGTATTATAGCAGAAATATATTAGAGGTCATAATTACAACATAGAAAACGATCAAAACCAAAAGCCAGTTCTTTAAAAATGTCAACAAAATTGACAAAACACTAGCTAGACTGTAGTAGATATTACTATCTACTTTGTACAAATACAGAGGATTTGTAAGATAATTCTATGATCAATTGTATGCCAAAAAGTTAGATAATCTAGATGAAATAGGTAAATTCTAAAAATATAAAAACTACCAAAATTTGCTAACAAAAAAATTAAAAATCCAAATAGACCTGTACTGAGTATAACACTAATTAGAAACATTGCACAAAGAAAAGACTAGAACCAGGAGCTTTACCTTGTAAATCCTGCCAAACATTTAGAGAATAATTAATACCAATCCTACATTATCTCTGTCAAAAAATAGAAGAGTGAACACTTTCCAACCCATTGTATGAGGATAATAATACTCTAACTCCAAAAGCAGACAAAGACCACCCAAAAAAATTACACACTAATTTACCTTATTAATTTGGATGAATAAAACTCTCAAAAAGTACTATCCCAAATTCAGCAGCATAGAAAAAGACTGTACATTATGACCAAGTGGGATCTATTCCAGGAATGCAAGATTGGTGCAACATGTAAAAACCAAACAACTATTCACAATAGTAAAAACACGGAATGAGCCCTGCTGCCCATCAAAAGTGTACTGGATAAAGAAAAGGCAGTATATATACATGATGGAGTGTTATGTAGGCATAAAGAAGAACAAAATCATGGCCTTAGCAGTAACATTAATGCAGTTGGAGATCATCATACTAAGCAAACTCTCTCAAAAACAAAGAACTGAATACCACATGTTCTCACCATAAGTGGGACCTGATCACGTGTCATGTTAGCACAAGGGTGAGATCAGCAGTTGTCGCGCACTGCTAGGGGAGGGAGAAGGAAGGAGGAAGGGGGCACATGACAACACAAAGGGAACCTGGTCCACGACCAGGGGGAGTGAGGGCCGCCAAGAGCCAAAACTTCGCCTGCAAGCAGCCTATTTATGTAGCAAATTCTCATTTGTACCATACAGCTCTGTAATGAATAAATAAATGTTTAAAAAATCAACAGCTTATTGAAGTCGAGTCTCTCTCCTCAAAGGCAACTAGACCTGACAATCAGCTGTGATGTGTCTTTGAACAGCTCTCTCTCTAAGAGGCTGGCATAATTAACCCTAAAATTAATATGAAAAAAATCAAACAATGCCATATACCTTGCTGTTAATATAATATAAAAACTACAGTCATTTCCATAGATACATAAAAGACATTTAACAAAACATGACCCTCCTTCATGATTAAAAAATCCTTCTTTGCTGATGACATGATCCTATACCTTGAAAATCCA
>CAUYQG010114254.1:0-16522 GCA_963574415.1 Tarsius wallacei | reverse complement strand
TTGGCAAGACCTCATCTCTACAATAAATCAAAAAAATTAGCTGGGCATAGTGACAGGCACCTGTAGTTCCAACTACTTGGAAGGTTGAGGTGGAGGGATAACCTGAGCCCAACAGGTCAAGGCTGCAGTGACCGTGAGCATGCCACTGCACTCTAGCCTGGGTGACAGAGTGAAACTCTACTAAAATAAAGTAAAATAAAATAAAATACTGATAATGTTGAAGCCTTATTCTGGAGAGTTTTAACATGATTAGAGCAGACTCTAATTTTCAAAATTTCTAACATTAAGGTGATGCTGATTTATGGAAAAATATCAGAATGTATTTCAAGAAAATAATTTTCTACAATGTAAATGAAGGTTATAATAATGTAACAAAATGAACAAACTGTACAAAGATGAGACATATCAACAGTTTTCTGTGGCAAAAAGACAAGTCTCCTGGCAAAGACTAAAAAGTCTGCATTAAGGCATTACATCATGAATGAAATCCCTCAATGAAGGTAAGGACCACAATCAGTTTTGAGAGTCACAGATTCCTCATGTCAAACTTACTACTTAAGTTTTCCTCTTGGAAATCTCATATGTACTTTAAGTGGTCTATAAAACAATTATTCTACTGCCTTAAACCTGAATCTTTCACATGTTATTAGAAAAACAAAACATTTTCTCATCCAACTGTTTTGTTATTGACACAATAAACTATATTCACCTTCTTTCCTGACTGCAACTGTTGATTAGCTTATTTTCCAACTTCTCTGCTGTGAAAGCCTCTTTAAAACTTGAGTGTTACTGACAAACAGGGGCTGAACTGGATTATCTGTACAAGCAAATGTACAAACTACTTCAAAACAACAGGTTGCAAGGTGAAGGCACAAATAAACTACCACAGCTGTCATGCCCTCATTGTGAACTAGAGAGATTTCCTACTTGCTAGCAGCAGCATAGCCACATTCAAGAGCACAGGCTGGTGAGGACACATTATTCTAAGGTCTAGAAGTGTCCACTGAATGTGTTTTTTTAACATTGGCTATACATTAGAATCACCAGTAATTTTATAAATAATAACATCAGTTGGGCTTGGTGGCTCAGCCTGTAATCCCGCATCTTGGGAGGCTGAGGTGAGTGGATTGCCTGAGTCCGCAGGTTTGAGACCCGCCTGGGCAACTTGGCGAGACCTCATTTCTACAATAAATAAAAAAACTAGCTGGGTGTGGTAACGCGCACTTGTAGCTCCAGATACTTGGAAGGCTGAGGCAGAAGGATCGCCAGAGCCCAGCAGGTCGAGGCTGCAGTGACCAGGAGCAGTCACTGCACTCCAGTCTGGGGGACAGAGTGAGACTCCAACTCAAAAAAAAAAAAAATAATAATAATAATAATACCAGGTTTCAATAGAGAAAACAGTATCCTTGGGGATGAGACCCCCACGTCACTATATTTTTAAAGGTCCCCTGTCCACACCCCTATCCACACCCCATCCTTGGGAATTCTAATGTGAAGGCAAACTCAAATAATTGTGTTAAAATAACTACAAAAATGCAAAAAAAAAACCCCAAGGACAACCAAAAACCTGAAGAGGACAAGAAGGAATAAGAAAGGCAGATTGTTCATTTTTTTTGTGTCATTCTTATCATTCACACCAAAGTATCAACTAGTGGCGTTGTATAACAGCTGATATGCCTTATATACTAATACATATAATGAAGAGAGCTAGGTACTGAGTACAAACTTCTCAAATTGTCAGAAGCGAAGACAATGACAATGCAAATCAAAGATTCAAAGGGAAGAGTAAAAGAAAGAAATAATGAAAATATAATATAAAACAAGGTGATATAAATAAAGCCAATCATAACAGGCCAAGTGTACATACGTATACACACATGTACATAATGTCAGTAATCAGCTAGCTGTTCATAGGAAAAAAACAAATATTTGTTAATATGAGACATGGCTAAAACTAAGTGACAGGATGTCTGAAAGGAAAAATATGATCAATGGCATATCTGGAAAATGCAAATACAAAGAAAACAAGAAGAATTATCATATCAACAGTTTGAATTTACAGAAGAAAAAAAAATTTTCCCAAGATGGAAAAGGTCATTCAAAAATTGAATAAAGTGAATCATAAATATCTATCGTTTTTGTCAAATAATTCATTATTAATGCTAATTTTTAAAGTTTTTTTTTTTTTTTTGAGTTGGAGTCTCACTCTGTCACCCAGACTGGAGTGCAGTGGCCGCTCCCGGCCACCGCAGCCTCGACATGCTGGGCTCCGGCGATCCTTCCGCCTCAGCCTTCCAAGTAGCTAGAACTACAGGCGCGCGCTACCACGCCCGGTTAATTTTTTGATTTATTGTAGAGATGAGGTCTCGCTTGCCCAGGCGGGTCTTGAACCCGCGGGCTCAGGCAATCCACTCACCTCAGCCTCCCAAAGGTGCGGGATTACAGGCTGAGCCACCGAACCCGGCTTAAAGTAATGATTGGGGTAAAGTCATAGTGAGATTTTATAGTGACTTCAAGATCAAGTAACACGGCTTAAATATTTATAGTTCAAAACAACAGGAAATTTAAGGTGAAGCATAGAAAGAAGGAATTAATTAGAACACATTAATTTATTTTTATCAGTACATAAAAATCAAATAGGGACTTTCAGGCAAGGTGGCGATGGAACAGGTTGGACTATGAAAGTCTCCACAAAAGCGAGTGTCCATAAAGACTCTCTGCGTGAGTGCGTGGGTGCCGGTGTGTGAGTGAAAGTCTGTCTGAGGGAAGACATGGGTTCATGTACCAGGGGTTCTCCTCCAAGGGTGATTTCAACCCCCCACTGCCCTGAGATTGGAGACCCAGGAACATGGAATCATTTGCCATTCTCGAGGCTCTCTTGAGAGGAGGCAGCAGAAAACAGCTACCCCTCAGCAACGGGGCCCAGTCCACGCCATCTCATGCAGCAGCAGACCTGGCATGAAAAGGCAGGTAGTGGAAATCTGGAATAAAACTCCAATGCCAGTGACAGGATACCAATGGACACTATCTTCTCAGTCCCAGGACTGGGTACAGACATGCATTGCCCTGCCCAGTTCCACCCAGTCTCTATTTTGGGACCCAGAGGCCATTATTATCTCATCAGACTTGGAGAGACAGACATCCCTTCCGCATGCTGGAACAGACAGGGACACATCAAATCTGAGTGGCAGAACTGAGAGCAGCAGCAGCAAGTAGTGTGAGTCCAGATCTGACCAATCCTCCTCTCACAGTATCTGTGGGGCATATGACATACACTGAGAGCAACTCAATCAGCCTGCACTGAACATGGTGGGGAGGGGCTGAAGACCAGAGCTGCTACCTAAAGCAGAGGCCTGAAAGGAACCTGGACTCACCAGAAACTCCCAGAGAGTGATCTTTTTTTAAAATTTGTTTTTGTTTTAGTTTTAGCTTTGTTTCTTCTCTCTTTCTTTAAGTTTTTGTTTGCATTTTTGTACTTTCTTTGTTCCTGTTATTTTAATTTTTTTTTTTTTAGATTTTCTGACTGGTCTCAAACCACAAGCCCATAAAACAAGATATTAATAGAGAGAATAAGTAGAAATGAGGAGAGACAAGAAGAAAGAATGAAAAAGTTGATAACTGAGATAACAGCAATAAAGAATACAGTGAATGAAATAAACAATATGTTGACAAATATGGGCAGAATTAATCAAGCAGAAGAAAGAATCTCAGAGCTGGGGAGCAAAACATGGAACTAACCCAAACTGTCAAAAATATAGAAAAGAAGCTTTAAAAGACAGAACAAAACCTCCAAGAGATGAGCGATTATTCTGAGGCTGAACCTACAATTAACTGGAATTCTTAAGGCAGCTAGGGAGTAAGAGACCACCCCAGAACAAACATTCCACAAAATTATCCGAGAAAACATTCCTCATCTCATCAGTGATGTGACCATTCAAACACAAGAGATTCAGAGAACCCCTGCAAGACAACAAATGAGAGACCAACTCCCAGACACATAGTAATTTGCCTACACAAAGTAGGTATAAAAGAGAAATCCTAAAAGCAGCAAGAGAGAAAGGTCAGACTACCTACTGGGGAAGACCAATTAAAATAGCAGTAGACTTATCTACAGAAACACTTCAGGCTACGAGAGCTTGGAGCCCAATCTTCAAAATTCTCAAAGATAAACATTTTCAACCAAGAATTACCGATCCAGCTAAGCTAAGTTTCATCAGTGCTGGAGAATTAAAATCCTTCCCATTCAGTCCCTAAGAGCTTATGCTGCCTCCAGACCAGCTCTACAAGAAACACTTAAGAAAGTATTAAACACATAAGAAAGGAAAAAAGAATGGCAATGCCCTTCACAAGAATGCAAGAAAAAGATTGAAAATACACATGAATCAATCCCAAAATCAAAAGAAAGACAACAAATAAATAAGCAAACAATAGCAGCAATAGCAACAAACTCTATAAGAACCTCATGACAGGGATAGAGCCTCATATCTCAATCATTAGCCTGAATGTGAATAGACTAAAAACACACAGAAAAGACATAAAATGACAAATTGGATAAAATATCATAAGGCTACAAATATTGCCTCCAAGAGACTCACCTCACCAGAAAGGACACTCACAGACTCAAATTAAGAGGATGGGAAACAAAATTTCAGGTGAACGAAACACAAAAGAAAGCAGGAGTCACAATTTTAATATCAGACAAAATACCCTTTAAGCTACCAAAAATTTAAAAAGATACCAAAGTTCACTACATAATGATAAAAGGTTCAATGCATCAACAAGAAATATCCATCCTAAACATATACGCACCCAATATAGGAGCAACAACTTTCATAGAGCAAGCTTCTAGGTAAACTAAAAAAAGAAATTGACTGTAACACTATCATAGCTGGGGACTTAAATGCCCCACTAGTAACCCTAGACAGATCGTCAAGACAAAAAGTCAACAAAGAGATCTGAAACCTCAACGTGACACTTGACCAAATGGACTTAATTGATACCTTACAGAACACTCTGCCCAACAACCATGAAATATACATTCTACTAATCACCACATTGAACATTCTCTAAGATCAACCACATCTTCAGCCATAAATCAAGCATAAACAGATTCCATAAGATTGAAATTCTGCCATGCACCTTCTCAGACCATAAAAATAAATATCAACACCAACAAAGTTCCCCCCAAACCCACAAATACATGGACACTAAACACCGTGATGCTAAACAACTCCTGGGTCAACCCGGAAATCAAAAAAGAGATTAAAAGATACCTGGAAACAAATGAAAATTTCTGGGGTGCCGTGAAAGCAGTAATAAGAAGGAAATTCATATCTCTACAAATACACATGAAGAAAATGGAAAAATCACATGTTAACAGCTTAACAAATCACCTAAGGAAGGGGGAAAAGCAAGACCACCAAAACTCTAACTTCAGCAGAAGACTCCAGATCACCAAAATAAAAGCCCAAATTCGGGGCATAGAAGACAAAAATATAACTCAAAAAAATTAATGAAACCAAAAGCTGTTTTTTTTTAAGGGATAAACAAGATTGATGGACCCCTAGCTAGACAGACCAAGAAAAAGAGAGACAAGGCCCAAATACACACAATCAGAAATGCAACATATCAAGTCACAACTGACCGTGAAGAAATACAAAAAAGATCATCACAGATTACTATGTACACTTGTATGGAAACAAAATCAAAAACCAAAACAAAATGGAGGACTTTCTGACCAATAATGACCCAGGAAATTGACTATGTCATAGAAAAACTACCTACAAAAAAAAACCAAAAAAAAGCCCTGGACCAGATGCTTTCCAGCTGAATTCTACAAAACATACAAGGAAAGCTGATACCAATCCCACTAAAAGTATTCCAGGCAATCAAGAAAGATGGAAGTCTCCCCAGTCCCATCTTAATAGAGCTAAAATCATATTGGTACCCAAACCAAGTAAAGACCCAACAAAAAAAGAGAACTACAGGCCAATATCCTTGATGAACTTAGATGCTGAAATTCTCAACAAGATCTTAGCAAAACAGATCCAACAACACATCTCAAAAGTCATCTACCATGATGAAGTAAATTTCATCCCTGGGGTGCAGGGCTGGTCCAACATCCACAAGAACAGATGTAAGGACAAAAACCACATGATTATATCATTAAATGTGGAAAAAGCTTTTGATAAAATCCAGCACTCCTTTTTGATAAAAACCCTCGAACATCTAGGCACAGATGGAACATACCTCAAAAGAGTAAGATCTATCTACAAGAAACTCACAGTCAACATACTTCTAAACAGACAGAAATTGGAACTATTTCCTCTGAAAACCAGAACATGACAAGGATGCCCACTCTCACCCCTCCTGTTCAACATAGTATCGGAAGTCCTAGCTAGAGCAATCAAACAAGTGAAAGAAATCAGGGTTATCTAAATAGGAAAAGAGAAAGTTAAGTTATCCCTCTTTGCAGACAACGTGATTCTATACCTTGAAAATCCAAGAGAATTTGTCAACAACCTCCTTGCACGGATAAAGGACTTTAGCAAAGTCTCAGGTTATAAAATAAATGTCCAAAAGACAGTCGCATTTCTATACACCAACAATAAACAAACAGAAATCCAAATAAAAAGCACAATCTCATTCACAATAGCCACAAAAAAAAAAAAAGAAAGAAATACCTTGGCATCTTCCTAACCAGAAATGTTAATGACATTTACAATGAAAACTACAAAGCACTGCTCAAAGAAATCAAAGATGACACAAACAAATGGAAAAACATTCCATGCTCATGGATTGGAAAAGTCAACATTGTTAAGATGGCCATTCTACCCAAGGTAATCTACAGATTTAACGCAATACCAATTAAATTACCATTCTTCTCATACCTGGAAATAACAATACAGGAATTCTTAGGGAAACACAAATGACCGCGAATAGCCAAAACAATCCTCAACAACAACAACAACAACAACAATGGGATGTATCACACTTCCAGACTTTAAACTTTATTATAAAGCTGCAATAATCAAAACAGCCTGGTATTGGCAAGAACAGGCATAAAGACCAATGGAACAGGATAGAGATTCCAGAAGCAAGACTTTAATTTCTCAACCAACTTATCTCCACCAAAAACCACTGGGGAAAGGAGAACCTATTCAGCAAGTGGTGCTGGGAAAACTGACTGACCACTAGCTGAAGATTGCTTATAGGCTGAGCCACTGCTCCTGGCCATCTTCTGCATTTTCTGAAGTTCTTATAGCTTGAGGTTTTATGTTTAGGTCTTTGATCAATTTTGAGTTGATTTTTGTGTCTGGTGATAGGCAGGGGTCTTGTTTTAATCTTCTGCTTTATTATAAAGCTGCAATAATCAAAACAGCATGGTATTGGCCAAGAACAGGCATATAGACTCCTATCACCATACACAAATTCAACTCTAAATGAACCAAGGCCTAAATGTAAAACCTCAAACTATAATTGTTGCAAGGGGTGAAGTAAAAAAGCAAAGTATTTTTGCAAAGGCATAACGATAACAAAATTTAATAAAGATAGAAACTAGGTTATGCATAAGTTAAAATTTTTGCATTATAAAAAAATAGCAAATACCTTGCCACTATGAATGGCAGTAGGTTAATTGTTAAAGTAAAAGGAAATATGTGAACTCCCAAGTAAAGACCAATATGAAATGTTCAAAACTATTTCTAGACTGGGCATGGTGGCTCACTCCTGTAATCCCAGAACTTTGGGAGGCTGAGGCCAGAGGATTGCCTGAGTCCAGGAGTTTGACCAGCCTGGGCAACATGGCAAAACCTAGACTCTGTAATAAATTTTTTTTAAAAGATTAGCTGGGTGTGATGGTGCATGCCTGTGGTTCCAGCTACTTGGAAGGCTGAGGTGGAAGGCTCACCTGAGCCCAGCAGGTAGAGGCTGAGGTGGCAGTGATGGTGCCACTGCACTCCAGCCTGGGTGACAGAGTGAAATGAGATTCATACACATACACACACACACACACACACACACACACACACAATTTCTAGGAGAATTGCCTCGTTATGGGTTTTACATATTGTCATTTTAATTACTTACTACCAAATTAATGTCAAAAGATCTTGTAATAACTTACATAAAGTGTGCACAATTTGTATATTGACATTTTCCAGTCTGTTATATGACATTTTTCAGTCTGTTGGTTACCAAATTATCTCTCACTGTGGTTTTAATTTTTAAATAGCTTATTATTATTACAATTGCACATTTATTTGAGTTTTATTTTAATGAATGATCAGTT
Organism: Tarsius wallacei; assembly: GCA_963574415.1. NCBI lineage: Eukaryota > Metazoa > Chordata > Mammalia > Primates > Tarsiidae > Tarsius > Tarsius wallacei. Next base: position 8,232 of record CAUYQG010114254.1, on the reverse strand, counting down.
TATTACTTTTGCTTATGTTTTATTTTGCATTGTGTATACATTATTGTAAATCTTTTCTAAAATGTGGAAACAAAAAAAATTATAGCATTGTTTAATGCATTTTTAAAAAATTTATTATTTTAAATTTTATCAATCATTTCTTTATAACTGTGATTCCTTAATTTTAAATAAGAAATTATCCAGCATCCTGAATTAATAACATAGTCTCTTCAAGTTTATAGCTTTATATTTTGATTCTTAATCCATCTGCTACTAATTCTATGGATTTTTTTTGAGTTGGAGTCTCACTCTGTCGCTCAGTCTGGAGTGCAGTGGCATGCTCACGGCCACCCCAGCATTGACCTGCTGGGCTCAGGCATTCCTTCTGCCTCAGCCTTCCAAGCGCCAGAACAGTAGGTGCACACTACCACACCCGGCTAATTTTTGATTTTTTTTATTGTAGAGATGAGGTCTCGCCAAGTTGCCCAGGCTGTTCTCGAACCCATGGACTCAGGCAATCCTCTCACCTTGTCCTCCCAAAGTGCTGGGATTACAACCTTGAGCCAGCAAATTGTATGAGTTTTGTATGTATGCTTTGCTTTATGGATAGCTAATAGTCTCAACCTGCAATTATTTTGAAGTATAATGTTTTGTTTTATTTGTAGTTTGAAATCTCTACTGTAATCTCTTTAGTTGGCTTTTGAGTTACTTAGAAGTATTTATTTCTTTTTACTCTACAAATGTGCTATATTGTTTTGTTCATCTCTTGCCTTTGACTGTTGCCTAAATTTTATTATTTTTCAAGGGCTTCAAGTAATATGATCACAATTTCTTTGAAAAATTTTCATACATTGTATGTCCCAGTACATGTCCCAGTACATGCCATTATACATAAATATTCTGTATGTTTGTAAAAATATATATGCATAAATATTTCCTACCTTTTTTGTATAAGGGTCTAATTAAGAAAAGCTTATTTGTGCTATTCAGATATTTTATATCCATAGTCACTTTGGGCTTTTTTGGCTAAATTTATAGTAAAATTCCCTACTATAGTAGTAGGTTTGTCAATTTTACCTTGAAATTTTGTCACTGTTTCTGTCATATATTTTGCAGTTTTAGTTATGCATAAGATTAGACCCATTATAACGTAGTCTTGAAATTTCCTTCTAGTGTTATTTAGTGAAACTGTCATTAACCACCTTTTAGCTCTCATAAGTATAGTGTCTTTATATTTAGAAGCAATTTTTATAGGCAGCACACATCTAGAATTTTCAAATCAGTTATGACAAACTTTGTCTTTTAACTAGCACATTTCTGACTCTCACAATTACTATTATTGCTAATAAGTATGAATTTATTAATAGCACCATATGCAGTGTCTAATTATGTTGTTTTTTCATTCTTTTTTTTAATTCTTTGTTGCCTTATTTTGAATTGAGTGACTTGTCTTTGTTCCCATTTTCTCCCTCTACTAGTTTGGAAATTACCTAATTCTGTGGCTATTTATTAGATAGGTACTCCTAAAATTGTAATTTACATATTAATTTAATAGAGTCTATAAGTTTATATGTGTTTGTAAATATGTCTAATATTTATGTGTTTATATACATATGTGTATAATAAAATATATTCACCAAAACAGAAGAAATTTAGAACTTTGTATATAAGAACACTAATCTTATATTTTTATGTATTATTTTAGTTTCACTTTGTTCTGCATCCTTCATATTAGTCATCATCATTTTTGTTATTAGCACATATAGCCACACTATTGTATCTATTTCATCTACTCTTTATTATATCTTGCATAATAATCCTTTCTAAATTAAATATCCATCTTCTAGAAGCACATTTTTTAGAAATTTTCTGTGAGGAGCTGTTGAGAATAAGCGTCTTCATTGTTCTTTGCTTGAAAAAATAATTTTTATGTCACATATAAAACCGAACTGTAGCTCACCTGGGTGAAAAATTCTGTCTTGACACATTTTTACTCTCAACAAGCTAAATATAGTTTTCTGCTGTGATCAAATGTTTACTAAAACATCTGTAGTGTTTCCAATCTGCATGTAACCTATATTTTCCCATCTCTGGTGGGTTTTAATATTTTTCTTTGTCTTTTGAGTTCTACTTTCCCGTAACAGTGTTTCTGGCTGTGGGTATATGTTAACTCAACCTGTGTGGGTTCCATTATGTTTTCCATGACTGAGGATTTATGACAGCTCAGCTCAAGAAAACTCTCAATCTTTATCACAATTTAAATATTGCCTTCTCTTTTCATTAAAGCTACCATTTTTAGCTGCAACTCTAATTCAGCCATGCTGTAGTTTAGATTTTTTTTCCCTTCAAATCTTTTGCTGAAAATGTATCATGAATGTTGGAAGTCAGGCCTAATGGGAGGTGTTTGGATCATGAGAGTGGATTTCTCATGAATAGATAAATGCTTTTTTGGGGAGAATGGTGGTGAGTTCTTGTTCTATTAGTTCACACCAGAGCTAGTTGTTAAAATGATCCTGGTACTACTACTCCCCACTCTCTCTTTTGACCCCATTCTTGCCATATATTCTCTGCACATGCTGGCTCCCTTTCGACTTCCACCATGAGTGGAAACAGCCGGAAACCCTCACAGGGAGCAGATGCTAGTGCCATGCTTCTTATACAGCCTGCAGAATTGTGAACCAAATATACAATTTTCCTTGTAAATTGTCCAGCCTCTTTCATCCTCCATAAATCTTAATCTCCTCACATTTTTTTATCATAGCTTTTCTTTGTGAACATCCTTAGCAATTTATTTAGATGTACTTCTCATTTACTACATATTTCTCTATAATGTTCTGTTCAAAGGACCACTGAGTTTTTAATTTCAATTATTATATTTCATATTTTTATTTATTCTCTAAGTTTTCTTGTTCTTTTGAAATATAGTACTTTTCTTCTGGCTAATATTTTCTATCCTGGCTTTTTTTTTTAGACATTCATATTTATTTTCAATTTTCTACTTTTTATTCTGTTATTTGAAATTCCTGAAAGTTTCACGTGTGTGTATTGTTTTACTAATTCTTGCACACAGTAACTTATGTGCTTATCTGTTTTAAATCTTGAAATTGAAGATTATATTTAAAAATGCTTGTGCAAGCTGGGCTCGGTGGCTCAGCCTGTAATCCCGTGCCTTGGGAGGCTGAGGTGAGTGGATTGCCTGAGCCCGCAGGTTCGAGACCTGCCTGGGCAGGCGAAACTTCATCTCTACAATAAATCAAAAAAATTAGCCGGGCGTGGTAGCGCACGCCTGTAGTTCCGGCTGCTTGGAAAGCTGAGGTGGAAGGATCGCCGGAGCCCAGCAGGTCGAGGCTGCGGTGGCCGGAAGTGGCCACTGCACTCCAGTCTGGGAGATGGAGTGAGACGCCAACTCAAAAAAAAAAAAAAAAAAAAAAAAATGCGTGTGCATCTCCTGTGGAGCATGGATTGAGGTTTACTTCCACTAGACTTAATTTGAATTTGCTTCTCTCACATACACAATGGTCCTCCTAACCCTTAGGCCACCACATAATAATAGTTTGGCTAACAGTTTTCCATGCAGCATGAGTAGCATAAATCTGGGTGTCAAATTTATGTGAGATAAATTCTATGGTTCTGAATCTTCAAAGAAAATTATTTTTTAATCCAGCTCTGTGTTTTTTAAGAAAAACATGAACATTTCTTTGACTTATCATTATGCTTGTGAGAAGAATTTCATTGATGTTGTAATCTTTAATCACTCTTGATTTGTGTAAAGAACTTGATCTAATTCTCTATATTCTGAATCTTATCTCTGCTCCCCAGGCTAGCAAATAAAATACCCACAAAGTCACTTTGTTCTCTAAAACCATCAAATGCCTTCACAATGAACATTGCGTTACTGCCAGCTACCACACTTGTTTTCTAGGAGTCTCTTTTGGGGATCTAAAGAAATTTTCTCAGCTTATTGTGAGCAGATAAATGCATTTAAAGGTTGGTTACCTTTGTTAATGGTCTTTAACAAAGGATTTATTTTGGTATAGTCAATCTTCCACATTATCAGCAAGCCAAACCATTGGATTATTATTATTATTATTATTATTATTATTATTATTATTATTATTATTATTGAGTTGGAGGTTGGTTTCTCACTGTGGCCCAGGCTGGAGTACAGAGGCATACTCACAGTCATGACAACTTCAACCTGCTGGGTTCAGGTGATCCTTCCACCCCAGCCTTTCAAGTAGCTGGCACCAAGAGCGTGTGCCACGACACCAGTCTAATTTTTTAATATTTATTATAGAGATGAGGTCTTGCCAGTTTTCCCAGGTTGGTCTCAAGCCACCGGCTCAGGCAATCCTCTCACCTCGACCTCCCATAGTGTTGGGAATACAGACTTGAGCCACCTCACCTGACCTTGGATTACTTTTTTAACTAAGAAAAATGCTAGCTCATTTTTAAAAATAAATGATAACATACCTCAAATAGTACTTCAATTTAAACAAAATAAAGTATTTAAAATCCTTTTTGATTTCTCTATATCCAATCAATTGTCAGCCAAATTGTTCCTATCCTGAGTCTTTAATATATTTATCCTTCTAAACCTTCTAGAAAGCCAGGATCTCAACTAATACTGTTGTTAAATTACTCACAGCATCTAGAATAGTGTGGGAAAAAAATTAAAGTTTCAGTAGAGATATATTAAAGGTATGGAGAAAGGATACTCAGCCATCAACAAAAATAATTTTCCCTATAAAGGAATAACTGTTACAGGAATTTCCCTCCCATTATAAACACTTAGAAAAACAGGCAAATACATGAATCAATTACATTTAGGCTCTAAATAAGAAGCAGTGCAAGGGTATGACAGTGGGACGAGCCTTAGATTGCTTTAGTTTAATTGCTAGGTGCATTTCCAGGTCATTGTGGAGGAAGGAGAAGCCCAAATAAAGCTCAGCAGTCTCAATCAATTAAGTAAACAGAGACTGGAATTTGGGAAAATCTGAGTAGAGCCAGGGGGCAAAATGGCTCAAAAAAGGGAGTTGCACACAGAGAGAGCCAACTCTGGAGAACTGTAAAAGGGATCCTTAAATGTTTGTCTAAATGCTGATATGAGCAAACTTGAAGTAAAACTCCATAAAGCTTGAAAAGGGATCACTGGCAAGAGGTAGGCTAAGCAATTTCTGAAGAACACTCAGGAATACTTTGCTTTTCATCCATCAAAATAGAGAGATCTCATAAATAATGGGACATTGGGTAGAAGACTGAGAAGCTAATTATCTCAGGAGTGATGCTAAATTAGCTCTTAACTAAAGACTGCTCTGGATCCAACACAACAAAGCTTAAAAGCAAGTCTCATAGGATCTAAATTACCTCAATATTTTACCAGGAAAAAGAAAGCCCAACAGTCTTTAAGAAATCCAGTAAAATCTAGCATTCAACAAAGTACAATTTATTCCCATCAAAAATTATAACTGATGCAAAGAAACTGGAAAATGTGACTGACTACCAGATAAGATCAATTAATAGAAATAGGCCCATAAATTATATAGATAATGAAATTAAGAAACAAAAATATTTTAAAATTCACTGTGAGTATATTTGATGTTTAAGTATATACATAAAAACATAAATATGACATGGATAGAAGTGGAAGAAATAAAAAAGGCTCAGCAGAGCTCTTAGAGATGAAAATTACAATATCTAAATAATAACTACAGTGGATGGGATGAACAATAGATTAGGCACTGACAAACAAAGGATGAATTTTAATAAAGACATAGAAAAAATAGAAATTTTCCAAAATGAAGCAAAGAACTAAAAACAAACAAAAAACAGTATGTTTGTTATGGGAAAAATAGAGAGATCGTGACACTGAGACTACCACAGGAAGTGGCACTTTATTACACTGGCCATCCCAGCGGGCCCGAGGGTCTAATATGTCCAAGTGGAGTGCCCCAGAACCGGAGAACTGGGGTTTTATACCCTTGTTTACGTGAGGGAGGGGGTCGTGTTGAGTGATTACATACTTCCTTCGGAATCTTACAAGGCTGTACTTAGCAAAATCAGATTTTTCAAAGACCAAATGGTTTCTCGGGAACTGCTGGGTTGTAAACCGTCAACTTCAGAAGAGGGGTTTGGGTAAGTCTGTGAATTAGTTACTCTTTTTGCATTTCCATGAGATGGCCCAGTCTCTGGCCTGTTGGCCTTTCTTAAACAAAACCTGCCTGGCGACGGGCCGGGCCTTTAAAGTTGCAATTTGCCTTTTAAAAGGAAATACCTCTGCTATCAACCCCCCTCCTGCCTCTGGGCTAGTGGGAGACATTCAGTCAGCCCAGGTGAGGGGAACTGCTGCATGTGTCTCTGTGTTTATTCACTCAATCATACAAGAAATATATCTGAGCATATGCCGCATCCCGCCACATGTTAATATGTGCAGTCTAACACAAATTTAGCTGGAGTTTCAGAAAGGTTGTAGAAGAAAAAACGTAGAGTAAATATTCTTGAACATTTTCCAAATTTGATGAAAACTTTAAAAACATAAGTTTTCAGATCCAAGAATTGTAATGAAAGTTAAACCATATAAGCCTGAAGACGACTACAACAAAGCACAAAATGACAAAATAGATAAACCAATCATAAAGAGAAAGTTTTAAAGGTGCCAGAGAAAAATTACCCGTCAAATATGAAGGAACAAACATAAGAATTGCAACAGATTTTTCATAGGGAGTTTTGCAAGCCATATGTGTATTGACGTCTGTAAAATGCTGGGGGTTGGGGGGTAGGGCAGACCTATCAATTTACAATTCCAAGGTCAACAAAAATATTTTTCAAAAATAAAAGTAAAATAAGAGTTCTGTACTTTCCAGTGCAGTGCAAACCTTTCTTGGGACAACACAAGGGAACTTAGAAAATTTCCATTAGTTCGGGTAGGCTGAGGACACCCTCATGTGACTTGATTTTCAGCAATGGTGGTTTCTGTCCTCTGAGCTGAAGTAAAACTCTCTAAAACACTGGAAAGGGACAAAACTATCTCCAACCTTTCCAGGAAGACAAGAGTGGTTCCTGGCCCCCCAAGTCAACTTAGAAAAATTGTTAGCAGTTGTGTGGTCCAAGAAAGCACTCTCAGGTCTTCCAGTCCAACCCTCAAAAGGACTGGTAAATTTTAGCAGAGGCTCAGCCAGATCTCTGAAAAGCTCATTGAGACTCAGTTTTGAACAATGTCAGTTCTTTTTTTTTTTCTTTTATTGGTTTATTTTATTTATATACCTGAAAAAGATAAATTTTTAAACATATTTTTTATTTTAAAATCGTGGGGTACAGTTAAGGGTTAGGTATACAAATATGCATTGTGCAGGTACCCTTGTTGATGAGGTGTGCTCCCCTGTCCCACATTGACTACTGTTAATTCCACCTCCCTTCCCCTCCCTGCCCACCCCATAGTTTCCCGCCACTATCAATTCTTTTATAGTATTACAATAGTTGCTCAAGGTCCACTTATGAATGAGAACATGTGATACTCAGATCTTTGTTTCTGTGAGAGATCACTCAGTATTATAAACTCTAATTCCATCCATTGCTGCGAAATGCATGATTTTGTTCTTTTTTATGGCTGTGTAATATTCCATTGTGTATATGTACCACATTTTTTTAATCCAGTCCTCTTTTGATGGACAGCATGGTTGGTTCCATGATCTTGCTATTGTGAACAACACTGTGACAAACATACATGTGCAGGTATCTTTTTTATAGAGTGATTCAAGTTCTTCAGGTTATACTCCCAGAAGGGGGACTGCGGGGTCATATGGAAGGTCAATTTTTAGAGATTTTAGGAATCACCACACTGATTTCCATAGAGGCTGCACTCGTTTACACTCCCAACAACAGTGTAGAAGTGTTCCCTTTTTACCACATCCTCTCCAGCATCTGTTATTTTTTGAGTTATTGATAATGGCCATTCTGACTGAAGTTAGGTGGTATCCCAGTATAGTTTTAATTTGTATCTCCTTGATGACTAGTGAGGTTGAACATTTCTTCATGGATCTGTTGGCCACTTGTATGTCTTCTTTTAAGAAGTGTCTGTACATATCTTTTGCCCACTTTGTAATGGGGTTGTTTGTTTTTTTCTTTTCAGCACATTTGAGTTCCTTGTAGATCCTAGATATTAGGCCTTTGTCAGACATGGAGTTGGAAAATACTTTTTCCCAGTCTGTGGGCTGTCTCCCTGCTCTCTTGATGGTTTCTTTGGCTTTGCAGAAG
>CAUYQG010114253.1:0-12428 GCA_963574415.1 Tarsius wallacei | reverse complement strand
TCTTGAGATTTTTCCTTCCTCATTCTGAAAATATATCTATTTTGTTAATTTGACACATTCTCCTTATATGTTTTGTAGAATTCCACAAGAAGGTACAGGGTTTTTTTTTGTTTTGTTTTGTTTTTTGTAGGTAGTTTTCTTATGATGGAATCAATTTTCTGAGCTGTCATTGGTCTATTTTGAGTCTCAAGTTCTTCTTGTTCCAACTTTGGGAGATTGTGTGACGTCAGAAAGTCCTCCATTTCATTTAGGTTTTCAGATTTGTTTCCATACAGTTATGCATAGTAATCTCTGATAATCTTTTGTATTTCTTCAGGGTCAGCAGTGACTTGATCTTTTGCATTTCTGATTGTTTTATTTGGGCTTTTTCTCTCTTTTTCTTGGTCAGTCTGGCTAGTGGTCTGTCAAGCTTGTTTATCCCTTCAAATAAGCAGTTTTTTGTTTTGTTGGTTTTTTTCTAGAATATTTTTGTCTTCTATATATCCTGTATTTAGGCTTTTATTTTAGTTATCTGGCTTCTTTTGCTGAAATTAGGGTTTTGGTGGTCTTGCCTTTCCAGCTTCCTTGGGTGATTTGATAGGCTGTTAACTTGTGATCTTTCTATATTCTTGATGTGTGCTTGTAGAGATATACATTTTTCTCTGAGAACTGTTTTCATTGCATCCCAGAGGTTTTGGTAAGATGTGTTTTTATTTTCATTTGTTTCCAAGAATCTTTTAATTTCTGTTTTGATTTCTGTGTTAACCAGGAGTTGTTCAGCATTATGCTGTTTAGTGTACATGTCTTTGTAGGTTTTGGAGGGATCTTGTTGATGGTGATATTTATTTTTATTCTGTTGTGACCTGAGATGGTTCATGGTAGAATTTCAATCTTATGAAATTTCTTTATGCTTGATTTATGGCAAGGATGTGGTCAATCTTGGAGTACATTCAATGTACTGATGAGTAGAATGTATATTTCTTGGTTCTTGGGTGGAGTGTTCTGTAGGTATCTTTTAAGTCCATTTGGTCAAGTGTCAAGTTAAGGCTCCAGATCTCCTTATTGATTTTTGGCCTTGATGATCTATCTAGGGTGTTAGTGGGGTATTTAAGTCCCATGTTATGATAGTGTTAGAGTAAATATCCTTTAGTAGTTTACTTCAGATTTGCTTTATAAATCCTGGCACTCCTGTGTTGGATGCATATATATTTAGTATGGATATTTCTTGTTGATGGATTGAACCTTTTATCATTATGTAGTGTCCTTCCATATCTTTTAAAATTTTGATAGCTTGAATGTGGTCTTGTCTGATATTAAAACCACCTGATTACCTACTGCCTTCTTTCGTTTTCCATGCTCCTGAAAGTTTGTTTTCCATCCTTTATCTTTGAGTTTGTTGGTGTTCTTTGTAGTGAGACATGTTTCTGTAGGCAGCATATTATTGGATCATCCTTTTGTATCCAGTTTGCCATTCTAGTCTTTTCAGTGGTGCATTCAATCCATTCACATTCAGACTGACTATTGAAATGTGAGAGTTTATCTCTGTCATGAGGCCCTTATAAAGCTTTTTTGCTTGTTTTCTTTTAACTTTTGGGTTGATGTAAGTCTGTGTCTCCAATTTTTCAGTCACAATGTATTGTCTGTTGATTCTGTGTTTTCTGTTCTCTGGGAAGTGCATGGTCATTCTTTTCTTTTATTTCTTCTGTGCTGAATACCTTTTTTTTTTTTTTGAGTTGGAGTCTCACTCTGTCACCTAGACTGGAGTGCAGTGGCTGCTCCCGGCCACTGCAGCCTCGACCTGCTGGGCTCTGGTGATCCTTCCGCCTCAGCCTTCCAAGTAGCTGGAACTACAGGCGCGCACTACCACACCCGGCTAATTTTTTTGATTTATTGTAGAGATGAGGTCTTGATAAGTTGCCCAGGCAGGACTCGAACCCGCGGGCTCAGGCAATCCACTCACCTCCGCCTCCCAAAGCACGGAATTACAGGCTGAGCCACCGAGCCTGGCTTGAATACCTTTTTAAGTGTCTCCTGTACAGCTAGTTTGGAAGCAGCATTACTATTGTAGAGATTGTATGTGGGAAGGATTTTAATTTTCAGTCGCAGATGAAGCTTAGCTTAGCTGGGTAGGACATTCTCACTTGGAATTGTTTATCTTTGAGAACTTTGAAGATTGGAGTCCAGTCTCTTCTAGCTTGTAGTGTTTCTGTACATAAGTCTGCTGCTATTCTAATTGGTCTTCTCCAGTAGGTAGTCTGATCTTTCTCTCTCACTGCCTTTAGGAATTTTTCTTTTGTAGCTACTTGGAGTAGGCAAATTAGTATGTGTCGGGGAGTTGTCTTCTCATTTGATGCCTTTCAGAGGTTCTCTGAATATCTTGCATTTGGATGATCATGTCTCTCATAAGTGAGGAAAGTCTTCTTGGATAACCTCATGGAATGTTTGTTCCAAGGTGTTCTCTATCTCTCTTTCTGCCTCAGGAATGCTGATAAGGCATAAGTTCAGCCTCTTAATATAATTGCACAGACTTTGTTCTGTCTTTTTAAGCTTCCTGTCTATGTTTTTAACTGTATGGGTTAGTTCCATATTTTGGTCTTTAAGCTCTGAGATTCTTTCTTCTGCTTGGTTAATTCTGCTTTCCATGCTTGTCAGTTTGTAATTTATTTCATTCACTGAGCTCTTTATTGCCATCATCTCTGTTATCCACTCTTTCATTTTTTTCTTCTTGCCTTTCATGATTTTTATTCATCCTTTCCAGCAATAGCTTGATGTCTAGATTTGTGGTCTGAGACCAGTCATTCTGGGGGCCTTCATTGTTTGAGTTCTGAAATCTCTATTCTCAGATGTCTTTCCAGGAGTCTGGGGTGGGGGTTACCTGTGTTCTTACATTGATTCTTCTTCATTTGTGATGGATTCCTCCCCCCTTTTATCCCCTCTTTAACTTCATTGCTCAGTGAGACAGGGGATAGCTTTCATTCCTGTTTGCTCAAACCCCTATTCTTCCTTAGGTGAAGCCTCTGGATTCGTTCAATTTTGAAGCCAGGCTGGGGGGCGAGTTTGCTGTCTTTTTGTAGTTATGAGATTTGATTAAGGTGTAATGGGGCAAGCTAAGGTTCAGAAGCTACCTGCAGATACCAGCATCTGCTGACTGGTGTGTGGGCCCCCTGCAACTCACTTACCACCACCTTACACTATGTCCATGTGGTGGGAGTGTATGTATAACCCCTGAAACCAAGATGGGATAAGAGAAAGGAAAAGAACAGAGAAAGAAAGAAGAGAGAAGAAAGGAATAAGAGGAGAAGAAAGAAAAAGGAAAACAACCTGGCAAGTAAACAAACAGAAACAAAACACAAAGAAAAAAAGAAGATTCACTCACACTCAAATATACCCATGCACAAAAAAAGAAGAGAGAAAAAAGGAGGGAATCAAATCAGAACACACATATACAAAGATCTATATGGCGTGAGCTAAAAAGAAAAAGAAAAGGAAACAAAACAAAACAAAACAAACCCCACACTTTTGTGAGTCTTGAGCTCCCTCTTGCTCTCTCTTGTGGCCATTTCTGGAACTTCATTTTCCTTTTTTACTGGCCTGTCCAAAGCACTGCTGCTTTTAGCTCACTGTGGGAGGGAGCAAGCTCCAGTCTCTAGACCCTCCGCTCTGCTCTCTGCAAGGGTGATCAGGCCACTCTCCATGTGGGTCAGGTGCCCCATGGACTGCTGCCAGAAGAAGGCTGGATCAGATCAAGAGTCACCCCTACTCATCTGCTGCTAGGCCTCCCACTCTGACTCTTTGCATCTGTGAATGGTCCAGGGTGGAGGGTGGGGGCATCTGGGTTTCCACGTCAGTGCTGTCTCTCTGGGTATTGTTCACCTGGAGTATCCTCTCTGGTCAACGATGATCAATACCAGAGAGGTGCAGAGATAGCTACTCAGTCTCAGGTTTCTCAGTACTAGGCTAGCTAAAGGACATTTCTGCCTTGGTTCTGGGACAGAGAAAATGGCATCAGCTGGCGTTTTATCCTTTGGTGGGACTCAGTTCTGGATTTCCTTCCCATGCGTTCTTCATGATTCCTGCTGAGAGTGCCTGACCAGTTGCCCAGTTGGTGGTGTTGGGCCAGGTGCCAGGTACTGACAGATGGCTGACCTCTGCTGTTTTTTCCTGAGAGATGCTCCAAGAATGGCAGATGTTCCTGCATGCTGGGATGCTGAATTCAGAGCAGTGGTAAGTTGCAGCCACTTGTGCAGGGGAGGCCTGGGTGCTTGTTCCTGTGTCTCCCTTCAGTCGGACATTTGCTCACCCACTTGCACACACACACACACACACACACACACAGATGTGTCCTTATGCACACTCACCCATGCAGAGACTCACACACTGTGAATGGTTCTGTTGTCATCTTGTCCCCTCTAAAGACTATAGTAATTTTTTTTTTTTAATTTGCTGCTTCTGATATTTATTTTTGAAAACTGGTCAAATATGTCCATCCTTCAAGAAAGTAAAAAATCTGGAAACTCATAATCATTTGTTTTCATTATGAGAAGACTACTGCCAAAGTGTATTTTGTGAGCTGGAGCAGGGTAGTTCAGAACACAGGCTCTGGGGGTGAGGCTTCAATTCTGACTCTACCACTTACTTGGGTACCCTTGGATACACTCCACTTTTTTTTAGTTTTTGAGTAACATAGTATTCATTTGTATTGACTGAAACATTTGGCACTAGTGAACATTAAGTGAGTTTAATACATTTAACTGACACACAAGCACTCAAAGAATGTTGGCTCGCACTGCTCAAATCCAAAGGCTTATTTATTTAGCCTTTTTGTTGATGGGGTGTGAAATGCACACTCGATTCACTATGGGTTTTTCCAGCCATTAACGCCACTGTAAGTCCAGGAGTATATGCAACTTTAAGAGGAATCGCACACAAAGAATCGCATCTTCCCAGCGTAACAGCGAGGCCACACTCACAGAGGACACATTTCACCAAGAACTGCTTCACTCGACCAGACAACACCTCACTTTAGGTGCCTTCGCTAAAGCAGACCAAGTACGAAGACACACTGGCTGCTCTCTTCCGCATTCGGAGCACCAGATCAAGCTGAGCCACAACGCAGCTCCCTCCGCTTGGGGCCACCAGGAACCAAGGAAACGGGCCTGCGGGGCCTATGTGTCCCCATAGCCACAAGAACTAAAGCTGCCCTTTCTCTATAGCATCAGCAGCAGGACAGTCAGTGCTGAGATTCCCTAGCAAAAAGAAAGGCAGCAGACAAGCCAAAGACCGTGAGCTAAATGTACAACCCGGGACCTTTTTGTCGCACTCTGATGATTATTTACAATTTTAAAAGTACTATCAATTCTGTCACACTTGTAGGAATTACTCAGACTTTCCTCCCCTTTAGCTTCTGAAAAACCATAGTGGCTAACCATTCCTGAACTTAGCTGAGGAAGTAAAATGCATTTCTTTATCAATAATTACCACAGATAAACACACTTAGCTTGCATTTCAAGTTATCTTCAGTAAAGTCTGTTTTGCTCACAACAGTTGTGTTATCCTGATTTCTCTTCCCCAAGTTCTGCTCTCTGTAACAGAAATCGAGTTGTGTGAAAGGCTATCTCTGAAGTCTTGCTTCTCCTTTCTTTGCCTCAGAAACACCTCGCTGGAGAACGTCTTCAAAGGGAAACGTGCCCACGTGGAGGAGGTGAAACAAAAAAACAGCAGAAGGAAGATGGCGGCAAAATCATTTGGACTATGTGAGTCCCTGTGTGAGTGCATGGACAATTTTGCATACATGCCTGTGAGTAAGTGGGTGTGTGAGTGGCTGACTGAGTGGGGACTTGGGAGCAAGTGGCCAGGGCTCTCCTTGTGAAGTGACTGGTGCAGCAGCTGCTCTGCTTGGACCCTAGCCCTTTCTGGGGCACAGAGGCTGAGTATCACTTAAAAAAATCAACAAAACCCTTCCTGGGAAGAAGCTGCCAGGGGTGACTGCTGGCTCCAGGCTCTGCCTCATCACCGCAGTGCTTGGCTGGATGCTGGCAGCAAGGGCCACAGAGAAAGTGCAGTGAGGGAGCCAGAGGCGGATCCTCACTAGAGAAGACAAAACAGGCAACCTGCACCATCTTGAAAACTGGGCAAGAAAGTGCTTTGGAGCACCTACCAAGAAGCAACAGACACGGTCTCTGTGACTGCAGGGTTAATTACTTGGAGCCAATCGTGACCCAAAGAGAATATTCTGAAAACAGAAACTTCGGAGGGACAGGACAAGTGCAGAGTCTCAGGTGCCCCACCCCCTAACCTGATTCAGCCACAGGACAAAGGGTGGGACCAGAGACCAGAAAAGGATGAAGAAACCCCCCAAGAGACCAGTGGTGAGTCTGGGGCCGAACCAATACCCTCCTCCCCAGCAATCCACTGCACATCAGACCCACACAGCTGGGGCACAATTGAGAGGGATGAACCCAGGTGGAGTCTGGACATTAGCCATGATAGGACTTTACACCAGGAAAAGCCTGGTGTGCCCCTATCAGCACCTGGGGAGGAGGCAATCCTGCACCGCCCCACTAGAGGGGATTCCCTGACCATATGAGTATGGGAGGGGAGGACTGATACCCCACCCACCTCTATTGTCTCCTCCTCCCTCCCTGGGCCGCATGCTGGGGAGATTGTGAATGAGGCCACAGCCCCACAAGAGACAGCAGATGGGCTTACCTGTGAGCAGCTGAGAGGAACATTACAGAATGGCCACAAGAGGGCGCTTAGTGCCCATAAATTTTTTAAATTAAAAACATTTTTTTTAACTTTGTGCATGAATGTGTATGTGAGGGTTTGACTTGAATCCTCCCCCTTTTTTTCTTTTTTCTTTCCTCTTTTTCTTTGCTTGTTTTCTGTTTATGTGTGTACATGAGTGACTGAGTAATCATCTTTTGGATTTTTTTGTTTATCTCTTGTTTTGGTTAAATGTATGCATGATGTGTGTGTGAAGGTTCAATTTGCATTACCCCTCTTTTTTTTCTTTTTTCATCTTTTTTTTGGTTGGGCATGTGTGTGTTCAGTTTTTCTTTTGTGTGTGTGTGTTTTTGTTTGTTTTTTTCCTGTTTTTTTTTTTTTGGTTTGTGTGTGTGTTTTATTGTTTCTTTGGTGTTTAAAAAAATTACTATTTGTTATTGTTGTCCATTCTATTTCATTCTACTTTTCTCTGTTCTCCCCATTACTGTTACTTTATCTTGGACTCAGGGAGTATACACATGTACCCATCATCATAGAATGGAGGTGGAGAGTGGGTCTCAGGGAGCCCATACCCCAGTCAGTGAACAGAAGAACACTATATAATGATAAAAGGTTCAATCCATCAATGAGAAATCCATCCTAAACATATATGCACCCAACAAAGGAGCACCAGCTTTCATAAAACAGCTACTAAGTAAACTAAAAAAAAGACAATGACTAACACTATCATAGCTGGAGAATTAAATACCCTACTACCAGCCCTAGGTATATCATCAGGGCAAAAAATTAACAAAGAGATTTGGGACCTCAACTTGACACTTGACCAAGTGAACTTAATAGATACCTATAGAACACTCCACCCAACAACCACAGACTATATGTTCTACTCATTACCACATGGAATGTACTCCAAGATCGATCATATCCTCATCATATCATGCATAAACAAATTTCATAAGATTGAAATCCTGCCATGCACCTTTTCAGGTCACAGTGGAATAAAAATAAATATCACAACAAACAAAATTCCCCCAAAACAGACAAAAGACATGGACACTAAACAGCATGGTGCTAAACAACTCTTGGGTCAACACAGAAATCAAAACAGAAATTAAAAGATTCTAGGAAACAAATGAAAATGAAGAAACATCTTACCCAAATCTTTGGGATGCTATAAAACAGTACTAAGAGGGGAATTTGCATCTCTATGAACACACATCAAGAAAATGGAAAGAGGGATATCTAAATAGGAAAAGAGGAAGTCAAGTTATCCCTCTTTGCTGATGATATGATCTTATATCTTGAAAATACAAGAGAATCTGTCAAAAACCTGCTTGCACTGATAAAGGACTTTGGGCAAAGTCTCAGGGTACAAAATAAATGTGCAAAAGACAGTCGCATTCCTATACACCAACAATAAACAGGCAGAGACCCAAATTAAAAGCACAATCCCATTCACAATAGTCATAGAAAAAAACCAAAACAGACAAACAAACAAAAAACAACCTCGGCATCTTCCTAACCAGAGAAGTAAAAGACCTTTACAATGAGAATTACAAAGCACTGCCCTAAGAAATCCAAGAAGACACAAACAAATAGAAAAATATTCTATGCTCATGAATAGGAAGAACCAACATTATTAAAATGTACATCTCTACCAAAGGCAATCTACAGATTCAACGCAATACCCATTAAGTTACCAACAACATTCTTCTCAGTCCTGGAAATGACAATACAGAAATTCAAATGGAAACATAAACAACCATGAATAGCCAAAACAATCCTTAGCACAAGAAACAAAGCAGGAGGTATCACACTTCCAGACTTCAAAGTTTACTATAAGCTACAGTAATCAAAATGGCCTGGTATTGGTACAAGAACAGGCACATAGACCAATGGAATAGGATAGAGATTCCAGAGGGAAGCTTCAATTTCTCAACCAATCTGTCTTTGACAAAGCCTCCAACAATAACCACTGAGGAGAGGAGAACCTATTCAGTAAATGGTGCTGGGAAAACTGGTTGCAGAAGATTGAAACAGGAACCCTACCTATCACCATACACAAAAATTAACTCTAAATGGATCAAAGATCTAAACGTAAAACCTCAAACTATAAGAATCTTAGAAAAAGCAGGAGATACCCTTTTGAAAATTGGAACTGGCAACCAATTCCTATTCAAAACCTCAAACACCTGTATCTTAAGAAATAAGATAGACAAGTGGGACCTTATCAAACTAACGAGCTTCTGCAAAGCAAAAGAAAACATCAAGACACCAGGGAGATGGCCCACAAAATGGGAAAAAAATATTTGCCAACTGTATATCTGACAAAGGCCTAACATCTAGGATCTACAAGGAACTCAAACACACCAGAAAAAAAACAAAAACAAAACAGCCCCATTAAAAAGTAGGCAAAAGACATGAAGAGACACTTCTCTAAAGAAAATATAAGGGCAGCCAACAGACACATGAAAAAGTGCTCAGTCCCATCATTATCAGAGAAATGGAAATAAGAACCACACTGAGATATCACCTAACCCCAGTAAGAATGGCCATAATTAATAAAACAAACAACAAATACTGGTGAGGATGTGGAGAAAAAGGAACACTTCTACCCTGCTGGTGGGAATGCAAACTAGTGCAACCTCTTTGGAAGACAGTGTGGCAGTTTCTGAAAGAACTAGAAATTGACCTTCCATATTACCCAGCAATTCTCCTATAGGGAATATACCCGGAGGAACTCAAATCATTCTATATAAAAGGTACCTGCACATGCATGCTGGTTGCAGCTCTATTCACAATAGCAAAAACATAGAACCAACCATGTTGCCCATCGAAGCTGGACTGGATAAAAAAATGTGGGACATATTATACACAATGGAATATTATGCAGCCATAAAGAAGGACAAGCATATGGACTTCGCAGCTACTTGGATGGATTTAGAGTCGATCATACTCAGTGATCTATCACAGAAACAAAGAACAGAGTACCATATGTTCTCATTCATAAGCGGACCTTGAACAATTATAATACTATAAGAAAGGGATTGGCAGTAGTGGGAAACTGTCAGGGGTGGGGGCTGGGATTGGCAGTTGAGGGAAACTGGTAGGGGAGGGAGGGGTATACCTTATCTACAAGGGTACCTGCATAATCAACATTTGTATACCTAACCCTGAATTGTACCCCACATCTTTATAATAATAATAATAATAATAATAATAATAATAATAATACAAGAAAACAGAAAGATCACAAGTTGAGAGACTAACAAATTACCTAAGGGAGCTGGAAAGGCAAGACCACCAAACCCTAACTTCAGCAGAAGAAGCCAGATCACCAAAGTAAAAGCCCAAATACAGGACATGGAAGACAAAAGTATCATAGAAAAAAATCAACAAAACAAAAAATTGGTTCTTTGAAAGGATAAACAAGATTGTTGGACCCCTAGCCAGAATGACCAAAGAAAAGAGAGAAATAGCCCAAATAACACAATCAGAAACACAGAGAACCAAATCACAACTGACCCCAAAGAAATACAAAAGATTTTCAGTGATTACTATGCACATCTGTAGGAGAACAAATTAGAAAACCTAAATGAAATGGAGGACTTTCTGACATCACACAACCTCCCACGGTTGAAACAAGAATATATTGAGACACTAAATAGACCGATAACAACCCAGGAAATTGACTCCTTCATAAGAAAACTACCTACAAAAAAAGCCCTGGACCAGATAGCTTTCCAGTAAAATTCTACAAAACATACAAGGAGGAGCCAATACCAATCATATTGAAAGTATTCCACGGAATGAGAAAGATGGAACTCTCCCCAAATCATTTTATGAAGCTAACGTCACACTTATTACCAAACCAGGTAAAGATCGAACAAAAAAAAGAGAACTACAGACCAATATCCCTGATGAACAGAGATGCAAAAATTCTCAACAAGATTCTAGCAAATTGTATCCAATTACACATCTCAAAACTCATGAATATTACCAGGTAGGCTTCATTTCTGGGATGCAGGACTGGTTCAACATCCACAAGACCATAAATGTAATTAAATACATCAACTGATGTAAAAATAAGAATCACATGATTACATCATTAGATGCAGAAAAAGCTTTAAAAAAATCCAGCATCCCTTCTTGATAAAAGCCCTTGAACACCCAGGCATAGAAGCAACATACCTAAAAATAGTAAGCATCATCAATGATAAACCCACAGCCAACATATTGCTAAATGGACAGAAATTGGAAGCGTTTCCCCTGAAAACCAGAACAAGACAAGGCTGCCCACTCTTGCCCCTCCTGTTCAACATAGTGTTGGAAGTCCTAGCTAGAACAATGAGATAAGAGAAGGAAATCAGGGATATTCAAATAGGAAAAGAGGAAATTAAGTTATTCCTCCTTGCTGATGATACAATCCTATACTTCGAAAACCCAGGAGAATCTGTCAAAAACCTGCTTGCTCTGATAAAGGACTTTGGCAAAATCTCAGTGTACAAAATAAATGTGCAAAAGACAGTCACATTCTTATACACCCACAACAAAGAGGCAGAGAACCAAATAAAAAGCATAATTCCATTCACAATAGCCACACACACACACACAAATACCTTGGCATCTTCCTAACCAGAGAAATTAAAGACCTTTACAACAAAAACTACAAAACACTGCTCAGAGAAATCAAAGAAGACACAAAGAAATAAAAAAATATTCCATGCTCATGAATAGGAAGAGTCAACATTGTTAAAATGTCCATCCTACCAAAGGCAATCTATGATTCAATGCAATACCCATTAAATTATCAACATCATTTTTCTCAAACCTGGAAATGACAATACAGAAATTCATATGGAAACAAAATTGACCATGAATAGCCAAAACAATCCCCAGCAAAAGAAACAAAGCAGGAGGTATTACACTTCCATATTTTAAACTTTACTATAAGACTATATAATCAAAACAGCCTAGTATTGGTTTAAGGACAGGAATATGTACCAATGAAACAGGACAGAGATTCCAGAAGCAAAACCTCAATTTCTCAACCAACTCACCTTTGACAAAGCCTACACCAACAACCACTGGGGAGAGGAGAACCTATTCAGTAAATGGTATTGGGAGACTGGATGACCACATGCAGAAGGTTGAATCAGGACCCCTACCTATCACTGTAAACAAAAATAAACTCTAAATGGATCAAAGACCTAAATATAAAAAACCTCAGACTATAAGAATCTTAGAAGATGCAGGAGATACCCTTATGGAAATTGGAATAGGCAACCAATTCCTGATCAAAACCCCAAATGCCTATACCATAAAAGATAAGATAGACAAGATAAGATGTGACCTCATCAAACTGAAAAGCTTCTGCAAAGCAAAAGAAACAGGCAAGAGAGCAGGGAGGCAGCCCACAGAATGGGAAAAAATATTTGCCAACTGTGTATCTGACAAAGGCCTAACATCCAGGCCTAACAAGGGACTCAAACATGCTGAAAGGAAACAAACAAATAGCCCCATTAAAAAGTGGGCAAAGACAGAGTGAGACTCAAATTCAAAAAAAAAAAAAAAAAAAAGTGGGCAAAAGACATGAATAGACACTTTTCAAAAGAAGACATTCAGGCAGCCAACACACATGTGAAAAAGTGCTCAGCCTCACTAATTATCAGAGAAATGCAAATCAAAGCTACATGGAGATACCACCTAGCCCCAGTAAGAAT
>CAUYQG010114251.1:0-19599 GCA_963574415.1 Tarsius wallacei | reverse complement strand
TCAGAGGCCGCTCCTGGCCACCGCAGCCTCGACCTGCTGGGCTCTGGCGATCCTTCCGCCTCAACCTTCCAAGTAGCTGGAACTACAGGCACGCGCTACCACACCCGGCTAATTTTTTGATTTATTGTAGAGATGAGGTCTTGCTTGCCCAGGCTGATCTCGAACCCGCGGGCTCAGGCAATCCACTCACCTCAGCCTCCCAAAGGCGCGGGATTACAGGCTGAGCCACCGAGCCCGGCTAAGCCATTTTTAATTGTTCTGTAATACCATCAACAAAACCTAACAGACCAACATATCTTAGGAGGAAGCCAATCCATTTCTAGGCTTAACTGTGACTATTTAGCATATTTTTTTGCTTTCTGTTGGTTAACAAATTATGGCTAATTTACTCTTATTATTTTAGTGGCTGCTTAAGACTCATGCTTAGTTCCATTGACTCCTTTTGATTTCTAAAACTCATTAATGTCCATATATTCCCTTAAGATGGCAAATATTTCAGCAGGCTTTCTTATATCCTAAACCATCCTCAAAATGACAGGAGCAGGCAGATTGCTTCTGGGTATCTACCAATACAATTTCTGATTATATTTTATATAAGCTATACATACTATATATATTTGATTCCAAGTTTAATATTTTTTCAGACAACCATGAACTCCCTGAGGTTTGACTATATTTGGAGAATCTCCTGATATTGTTTTCCTTCTTAAATGACTAAAAATATCTTTATTATGCTATCATGTTTGAAATCTATTTTTATGGAAAGAGAATAGAAAAATGATATAAAAGTATAGCCTCATATTTTTTCTCTTCACTATTTAAAAAATACTATTGCATTGCCTACTGGCATCTGATGCTTCTGTTTGGAAGTTTGTGTTAGTATAATTGCTATCAGTTCATTCTGTCACCTCCAGCCTCAACCTCCCAATCCTCCAGCCTCAACCTCCCAAAATGCTGGGATTACTGACATGAGCTACCATGCCCAGCCTGAAAACATTTTTTAAAATAACAACAAATGCAATTTTATTTTTTATTGTCTTCTTGTCATTAATCACTATAAGTTGTACTTAGTTTAAGAATAACACTTTTAGAAGCAAATAAAATCATCCCTTTAGTTTCTCCACTAACAAATATTCAATCCTTATGTGCACATGGTCATAAGCACACTCTATTCTCAGACCAATAATGTTTAAATTTGCAGCATACGTTTTCTGAAGGACTCTCCTAAGATGTCATTTTTTATCAACCTGCACCCCATCACACATTATGCCAATGATGAAATATGATTATTGGGAGTCTTAGTTACTTCAAACTTTGATAGCATTTGAGATGCACATAATTCCAAAGAGAAAAACAGTAAGGTATATTATTGGCTGAAATTTTCACCATCAATCACATGATTTCATTATCACATAGTTTATTGAAAGAGGAAAAACAAATAGATCTGCCATCCAAAGAAAATGCTAATACAAACAAAACTTCACTTCAAGGAATGCATTCGTTTAGCCTCCTATTTTGTGGGAACAAATACATTTGTTAAATGATCATGTTATTTTTCTAGCAACATGAGTTATTGAATAAGTTATTGAACATTTTCAAATAGCCATGCCTGCAGGTAAGCTTATCATAGTCAGTCTTAATCAATCTCATTTGTTGCAAAAGTGTAACATTCCTTTATCATATAACTATTCACAGTAACTGCTAGGATTCATCTTTGGCTTTCTAGGTCACTAGTTATAAACTTTAATGAGCATCAGAATCGCCTGCAAGGTGAAGATGGCCAGTTGCTGCTGATGCTGCTGGAAGTACTTTTTGAAAATCACTGGTCTAGAATACAAGTTATTGATGGAGCTTTAGAAATCATCAGGGTTTTTATTTTTTAAATTAATTTCGTACCTGAAAAACAGCAGATCACATAATAATACAGGGTCAAAAATGCTGTTCCCCTTAAGAGCCAAAATTTCCACGTGAGTGAACTTGCCTGGATCTTCTACTTCCTCGGGGTGAATTTATTACATGTCTCTCCTTACAGCCCAGCCACACTTGAGCATTTTTTACTAATTTGCTTCTAATCATTCCTTAACTCTTGCCAGATTAATTTTCCTTAAACTCAGATAAGCCTTAAATGGCTTCTCCTTAGTATACCAAGTTGAACAAACATCTCATATAATGGTAGAAATCTTAGTCTATAAACTCACGTAGAGAAGTTTAACTGTATCTGATTTTCTGGAGTTCAACTTAATTTCTATTTCAATTCCTCAGTCAGCTGGACAATAAAAACCCAATGTCCTGGCCAGGTGCTCTGGCTCGTGCATATAGTTGCAGTTATTCAGGAGACCGAGGCAAAAGGATCCCTTGAGCCCAGGAATTCAAGGTTGCTGTGACCACATTGTTGCACTCCAGACTGAGTAACAGACCAAGACGCCATCTTAAAAATTAAAAATTAAAAAAAAAAAAAAAACGTCGGTGTCCTGCCACCCAATTGCCCTCTCTTCAGTGCATCTGAGTTTGAGGCAGCTAGCATGCTGCCAGTACACAGGGGAGGAGGCTTTTCTAGATCATTTCTCTACCCTGTTGACACTGAGATTTGCAGAATTTTACTTCACCCTCAACTGCATGCATCATCCCTACCCTCAAGGTTTTTGTAAGTTCAAAGTTTCTGATCATTTTCTGTATCATCACGTTGGAGTAGAAAACATGATCTTACTGTTTTGAGACCACAGAAAATCAGGAGGCTGTGTCAGGCCCACCTGGCTAACCATTACCTCATGGCCACTCCTTCTATTCTGGAGTTTTCTCATCTCCCTGGGTTCCAAGTGTGAGGACTGAGCTTTCTTTAGAGGGTGCTTGTCCTTGTCCTCTGGTACCATACTACGCTGAGGGCAGGGCTTAAGTCCATCTCTCAGAGATCAAAACCATGAAGATTCACACGCAGTTTAGAATGTGGGAAGCATGAGTCTTAGTCGTCATGCACTGCTACTAAATTTATGTTTTGTGTTGCAAGTTCTTCTGTGTTTAGAAAAGGCTTTCGGCATTCCATTTACCTGCACCTTCCCTTTCTTCCCCTTGAGGATGTCCTCTGACCTCCTTCACAGATTTGAAGCACTCTAAAAGATCAGTGTGGAGGCCCATGGTGGACTCTCTTGATGTTCTGACTCTCTTTATGTTCCTTCAGTTGCCAACTATTTAAATATAATAATTCTCTCTCTCTTACAAAGTATTTTCATTGTATAAATTATGCAAGGACATTTTTGGAAAAAAATACAAAAGATAAACACACTTCATGAAGAAAAACAATCATCTATTATTTAAAATTTTCCTAAGTAGAGATGGTCATTGCTAACATATTGATGTAGATTTCTGCAAATTTCTTGCCTTGATAATCTCTAGGTATGTGAATATACATATGTACATATGCGCATGTGTGTATATGAAAAGAGAGGTTATACATGCAATTTTTTGTCTTCAGCAGTGCATTTTTCCTACTAACATCAATGCATATAAACTTTATTTTTACATATTCTATTTTCTTCTCTCTACTAAGGGATTAGTAATATCATTAGACTGATCTTACAATTATCCCATTATTTCTTTGCCTTTTTGTTTTATATCATTTTATCTAATACATTTATAACATTCTTGTACCAATACCTATCCACTAACATTTTAAAACCAGGAGACTTGATGCATCATGTTAATTTCAAGGTTAACCAAATAACTGAATATTTTATGTTCAAAATAATAAGGCAAGATAACTAACAGAAATGAGAAGATAGCATATTTTGTAAACTCATTCTTTATGTACCATAAAAGCCAAAAATAACAAGAAATGATTGTTTTTAACTCCAGGAAAAGCATGAAGTTTTATATAGCAAAATAAAGCAATAAATAGGACTGAATAACAAATAAACTATAAAACAAAGGAGAGTATTTATTAACATGTATCGAGTACTTCTTACCTCATAGATAGAGCTTAGTTTTCTTCCTCTGGAAGAAACTAAAACAGTTAGTTTGGACTTAGTAACAGGTTTCTAGTGAACACAATGCATTATATGGTATTGGGTTTTATTTATTTAGCTACAAAAAGACTGATTTCTATCTGGATTGAGTTATTTTTCTCTCATGAATAATGCTTGGAGGAAGCCAACTGCAATGCCATTAGGATATTCAAGCAACTTTTGTTAAAGGGCATACAGAATGTAACTAAAGTCTTATATCAAGAGCCATCAAGAAACTCAGACTGCAAAAAACCATGTGAGTCACCTTGGAAGTGGATCACCCACCAGTTGGACAGTCAGAAGAGACAGCATCCCTGACTGACAATTAGACTCTATTTTATGAGACATTGTAAGATAGAAGCACTCATCTAAACTACTTGCAGATTTTTGGCCTACAGAAATGTGTAATAACAAAGATTTACTGCTTTGAGCCACTGAATATGGGAGTAATTAGTTACACAACAATTGATCATTAATACAATACATCAGGAATATGCACTTATGGAAAAAATGCTTAAAAGCCTCAAAAATGGTAAAATAATCTAAATTAGCTTTAAAACAATGAAAGAAATTGGAAAAGAATCCTATAAAGTTTGTTCAAAGTCATTATTAAAATAGGGTATGCCAGCTAAAATCTTGCAATATCTTGAAAGACACAAATGATCAAAACTCATCTAGGAGGAAATAGATAACTTGACTAGCCCTATATCTATTTTTAAAATTTAATTCATAGTAAAAAAAAAAATCTCCAAAAGAAACATTTCTAGACCTGGAAGGCTTCCTAGTATTTTTTAAATTGTGATAAAATGTACATAACATAAAATGTATCATTTTAATCATTTTAAGTGCATTCTTAAGTGTCAGTAAGTACATTCACATTCACAATGTTGGACACCCTCTAGATCCAGAACTTTTTTTTTATCCATCTGAAAATTCATATCTACAAAACAGTAACTCTCCATTTCTCCCTTCCCCCAACCTCTGGCAACCCCACTTTAGTTTCTGTCTCTGTGAATTTGACTGCACTAGTTTCCTCATATAGTGGATTCATACAGTATTTGTCTTGTTGTTACTAGCTTAATTCACTTGCCATGTTTCCAAAATTCATCCACGTTGTAGCATGTGTCAATGTATTTTTCTGAGACTGAAAATACTACATCACATGTATGTACCATTTTGTTTATCTATTCATCTACAGATGGGATACTTGGATCACTACCACTTTGGGACTATTGCAGATATTCTACTATGAATATTAACATACAAATATCTCTCTGAAATCCAGATTTCAGTTTTTAGGGCATGTTTCTAGAGGTGGTATTGGAATTACTGGATCATATAGTAATTCAAGGTTAAATTCTTTTTTTTTATTTGAGTCGGAGTCTCACTCTGTCGCCCAGGCTGGAGTACAGTGGTCTGCCCACGGCGCTCCTCAACTTGCTGAACTCAGACCATCCTTCCACCTCAGCCTTCCAAGTAGCAGTGACTAATTTTTTTGATTTATTATAGAGACGCAGTCTCTCCATATTGCCCAGGCTGGGCTTGGAGCCCTTGGCTCTAACCCCTTGACTCAGGAAGTCCTTTCGCTTCCCCTTCCCAATGTGCTGGGATTAGGGGTGTGAGCCACCATGCCGGCTTTAAAGTTTTAATTTTTAAATGAAGCACCACACTCTTTTCCATAGCAGCTGCGCTATTTTACGTTGCAACCAGCAAGGTAAAAGTATTCCTATTTCTCCATATACTCAGTGACATTTGTTATTCTCCTTTTTTTTTTTTTAAAGTAACAGTCACCTGAATGGGTGTGAACTGGTATCTTATTGGGAGTTAGATAACATAACAAATAATACGATTTGCAAATATTTTTCCTTTTCTGCGAGTCACTTTCTCACTTTGCTGATAGTGTCTTTTTGTGCACAAAAGTTTTAATTTTGATGTAGTTCCATTTATTTATTTTGTCCTTTTTTCCATGCACTTTTGGATTCATATTGGCAAATCTAATGTCATGAAACCTTTCTTCTATATCTTCTATCGGTTTTATAGTTTCAGCTCTTATACTTAGGTCTTTCATCCATTTTGAATTCATTTTAGTAGCATATGGTTAAAGGAAATTCTCCAACTGTATTTTGGTATGTTTTGGCATGTGGAGTGTCCATTTTCATTGTGTGAAGATGCTTGCTGATTTATCTTGTGATTTTTATCCTTGATCTATTTGTCTTTAAAGTGTCTGCTGCTTAATTTCCACATATTTGTGGATTTTTCTGGCTTTTTTCTACTTGAAACTTTCAAGTTTTATTCCATTATGATTAGAAAAGGTACAATTGAGTGTTTAAATATTTATCGGAACTTGTTTTGTGACCTAACATATGATCTATTTTTGAAAAAAGTTCCAATGTGCACTTGAGAAAAATGTATATTCTGCTATTGTTGAATACAGTAATCTGTATATTTTTGTTAGGTCTTATTGGTCTATTGTGTTCTTCAAATGTTTTAAATCTTTAATTGATTTTCTATCTGCTTGTTTTTACTAGTAAACTTTAATAAGCTTTTGCAGAAAAAAATACTAGTAATTCATGAACTTTTGTGTGTGTGTGTTGGAGTCTCACTCTGTTGCCCAGGCTGGAGTGCAGTGGCATGCTCACGGCCATCACAGCTTCAATCTGCTGGGCTCAGTGATCCTTCAGCCTCAGCCTTTCAAGTAGCTGGAAATACAGGCATGTGACACCACTCCTGGCTAATTTTTTGATTCATTGTAGAGATGAGATCTTGCCAAGTTGCCCAGGCTGGTCTCAAACCGTGGACTCAGGCAATCTTCTTGCCTAGGCCTCCCAAAGTGCTGGGATTATAGGCATGATCCACCACACCAGGCCAATTCGTGAATTCTTACTAAGAATTTTTAAAAAGATAGAATATTTTGGATTACTTAGTAATTTATTTTAGAGATTAGCATTGCCATGAAATTAAACTAGACAAAAATATTGTAAAATAAAAGCTATAATTCATTTTATATGATTAAAAATATGATCATCTCAATAAATTCCAAAAACATTAATAAAATTTCTGAATTTGATAAGTAACACTAACAAAAAACCTTCAGTTAATGTCATACTTAATAGTGAAAGACTACATTTCTTCATCCTAAGATAAAAAAATAATGCAAGTTGTTCACTCTCACTGTGTATTCAACATTGTACTGCAGGCTTTAGCCAGTGAAATAAAGCAAGTAAAATAACAAATATGGGTTTTCAGAATGAAAAGGAAGTCACTATATTTTCTGTATGGAACCTCCAATGTAAACTTTGAAAAATATACAAGAACTAGTAAATGACTTTAGATAATTTCAGGATAGAAGATTATTACACAAAAGTAAATTTTATTTTTTACACCAACAACAAGAAATCAAAATAGACTTTAAAATATCACATTATTTACAAAATCATTGAAAATATAAATATTTAGTGATACATCTGACACAAAATATGAGAGATGTTTATAGTTAAAAATACAAAGAATTTATTAGAGGAATTGCTAAAAGCAAATGAAAAAAGACATATCACACTCATGGATCAGAAGATTCGATATTGCCAGGATTTTGTTTTCTAAATTGACCTGTAGATTTAACAGAATCTCAATGAAAATTCCAGCAGACATTATATGCATATTAACAAATAATTTGTAAAATTTATACGGAAATTGTACATTACCTAAAATATACAAAATAATATTGATAAGAACAAGTATAGAATATTAATGCTACCTGGTTTGAAATCTGTTAGAAATCTACAGTTATCAAAAGAGTGTGTTATTAATCTAAAAACAGATATGCAGATTAATGGATCAGAAGAATAAAAAAGAGAAAGAGAAATAGATGTCAGATAGATAGATAAATAAACTGATTTTTGACTTATGCAAAAGAACAGTTCAAGGAAGATAAAATCATCTTATCAACACATGAAAAAATGAATATTCAGATGCCAAGAAAAACAACACCACAACTTCAACTATATCTCATATTATATACAAAAGTGAACAAAATTAATCAAAAACAAGATGTAAAATTTAGAAATATAAAATTTCTGAATGAAAATATAGAAGAAAAACCTTTAAGATAACAGAGTTGGAAAAAAAATTTAGATACAGCATCAAAGCATATTTTTAATCCATATTTTTTTAAAGTTGATAAATTCAAATTCAAAAGAATCTGATATTTTTGTTTTCTTGAAAACATTTTTAAGATAATTAAGTCAAACCATAGATTAAAATATAGGTATCTATATTTACAAACTATTTTCTAATAAAGGGCATATATCCTGAATATTTAAAAACTCTCTAAACTCAGTAAAAAAGAAATAAACAATCTAATAAAAATTGACAAAAGATTTCATCAGGAAATTTACCCACAAAACATAAACAGATAACAAATAAGCTTGCAAAAATATTTTCAACATCCTTAGTCATTAGGAAATTTCAAAATAAAAATGAAACTAGAGACTCATAAGAATGGCTAAAATTGAAAAGACTGGTCATATTTATTGTTGGCAATGATGTGGAGGCACTAGAATCCACATACACTACAACGACTATATGAAATATTTTGCTAATTTCATGAAATATCAGATAAAGACCTACCATAAGACTCAGCTATTCTACTCCTAGGCATTCTGACCATCAAAGGAAAATAAAGGCGTGTTTCTATACAAAGCATCTACCTGAAGAGTCATAGCTTTTTATTTTGAATTAATAAAAAAATACAACCCAAATACCTACCAAAAGAAAAATGTTTTTTGTTAAACTCTGGTAGATTTATTCTATGTCATTATCAGCAACATAAAGAAGAAAAAAAAAAACAATATTGAGAGCCAAGGCTTATATAATTACCATAATTGACTGCAACCAGGGTACTTGACAAGCAACAAAGTATATCAGTGGACAATAAATCAGGAAGCTTGATAAGGTGATATGGATGAAAAATAAGATATTGCTCAAAGTGCATAAAATATTGAAAACATTGTGATAAGAAGATTCTGTTATCCTTTGCAATAGGAAATCATTTTCTACTAATCAGTTTTTAAATGTAAGTCAAAGTCAGAGCCACAAAATAAAGGACACCCTTGTTTCTTTGGCAAAAGATCTTACAAAGTTGTACAAGTAGTTGAGGAAGTATTCTCCTGACCTTCTACAAAGGGTCATGACTCTTTTCCAGACTAACAATGCCTAAATAAAGTAGAACGACTAAAATTGTAAGGGCTGAAGGATATTAGATTTGAGTTAACATTAAAGCAAGCAGATCATCACAGTCTTATGGTTAGCACAGAACAACATGGAAGCCATGTGATAAACAGACCAACAGACCAAATAACTGCAGACCCACCATATCATCAAGTATCTTGTCTCTGGTTATGTAATTAAGATAAATAGGCCAAGCACACTGACTCATACCTGTAATCCCAGCACTCATACCTGTAATCCCAGCACTTTGAAAGTTTAATACCAGCCTGGACAACATAACAAAACTTTATCTCTACAAGACATTAAAATATTTAGCCAGGCATGGGAGTGCATACCTGTAGTCCTAGTTACTCAGCAGGCTGAGGCAGGCAGATCCTCAAACTCAGGAATTTCAGACTGCAGTGAGTAATAACTATGCCACTAAACTCTAGCCTGAGCAATAGAGTGAGACTTCGTCTCAAATAAATAAATAAAATGAATATATTTAGCAGTAGGCAGAACATTCAAATTGTGCTCCTGAGCCCCCCAATCAAGGCTATTAGAAATAAGAATATGTATTAGTTTCCTGGGTTTGCCATTACAAATTATTACAAACTGGATGACTTAAAACAACATACATTTATTCTTTCACAATTGTAAATGCTAGAGGTCTGAAATCAAGCACAATCAGTGTCAGAAGTATTGTTAGTAAAAACAGCTCAGATGGAGGGCAGGAATATATCTGAATGATCAAAGGGGTGGACTATGTCAGACATCTCTTCTGCACCACTTGAGATTCTCAGCCTCACTCTCCTCTATTCCTACCATAACTGCTCTGGTTAGGCTTCAGTAAGCTTCACCCAGATTCCGTCCATGTTATATAG
This sequence comes from Tarsius wallacei, assembly GCA_963574415.1. NCBI lineage: Eukaryota > Metazoa > Chordata > Mammalia > Primates > Tarsiidae > Tarsius > Tarsius wallacei. The sequence goes on along the minus strand of CAUYQG010114251.1, from coordinate 9,512 downwards.
GTCCTACCACATGATCTAGGCCTTTTCTATTGACACCAATGCTATATTCTTCCTGAGTCTGTGTATATGTCATTCTGAAATGCAGGGCAGTTAACACCATGCTGGACAAAATGAAGAGGGGAGACAATACACAAATCATCTCTCTTCCCTCTCAGACAAATGGTTTTCAGATGCATTTCATAGCCCTTTTAGATAGTTCAGAGTAATTAAAGCCATCAGTCACTCATATAGCGATCAGCAATAACACTTACTTTCATGAATTTTTTTCTCATAGCCTATTTTGTTTTCCCATTTCTATCTCTTGTTCCCTGGGATTACATTTTTCTATTGATCACACATAAGTCTTTGTCTAAGATGCTGTTTTTTAAAGAACACAGTCCAATAAGATGTCTATGATTTATTATTAAATGAAAAAAAGATCCAAATCTTGTTCTATTCCATAGTACATTTTCACTATGGAGAAATAACTAGATGTAAACACGCACACACACATACACACACACACACACACAGAGAGAGAGAGAGAGAGAGAGAGACAGAGAGAGAAGAGAGGGAAAGATAAGCACACAGAGATAGAGAGATAGAACTTAAGAGAACGTCAGAAAGAAATACAGCTACAGATATCAGTATATAAATATATGTTTTCAGATTTTACAATGTTACCAGATTTTATATTAAACTGTTAAGTTTTTTCCCAAGGAAGGCAGGCTGGTTTATGGGGGATATCTAAAATTTCTTAGACATCTCTGTATAGTTAGAATACTTTGATAAATGGAAACTTTTTTTGGTTAACTAGAATAAAGTAAATAAACGTATATGGCTTAACTTTTTAGAATAAAACTGAATAGAATAAACTAGAGATTGTCAGATTAACTCATGGTAATATATACTTGGATAACTGAATTGAAATGTTTTTAATCCAGAGAGAAACAATAAGGGAAAGCTTATTTCTTGATTATATTTTTTTCCTTGGGAACCAAGCTAAATAATTTATATTTATCATTTCATTCTTGTCTCACTATGACTCTGTGGTATGAACATAATTTTCATTTTACAAGTAATGAAATTATATACGAGAAAGGTGAGCTAAATTGGCAAGTCAGTGTTCACAAATAGAAGAGTTGAACTTTAGACGCAAATGTTTCTGATACTAAATCTAGTTCGTTTATATCCTGAACACTCATCAGGCCTAGCCCAAGGGTGAAACCTCTGAAGCTTGGGACATGAGACAGTTTCAATCAAATGACTCTGTGAAATAGCATGAAAAAGCCAAATAGTCTGAGAGCAACTTTGGGAATTGGGAGATTAGCGTTTTAGTCCTTAGGGTTTTCTTAATTAGTTTTATAACCTTGAGCAGCACATGTAACAACCAGGTTTTTAGCTTTCTCACCTGTGAAATTAGGTGTTTGACCTACATATTCTCTGAGTTGTATAGTTTCTAACTCTAAAATTATGATTCTGTGAATATAAAGCAAAATTATTATACAGTTTCTAGGTGTTATGGGTAAATGAGCTGCAAAAAAATGGTCAGAATTCATCAGAAGTGATTCAAATGCATTTAGCATACAATAGTCCATATTAATAAGGTGAATAAGTAAAGGTGAATCATAAACAGTAAGCATGCAGAAAAAAATCTGAAGAAACACTAAAAACCAAATCAAATTAAATTGAAGTGGAGACATAAGAAAAGTGCCTCTAAGCTTGGGTCATGATTAAGGGAAATGTTGAAGGGAGAAAGATTATAAGTCAACAGAAAAAGCTTTAGGCATTTTTTACCAACTAGATTTTATTGTTCCCCTTCTCTAACAACCTTGAACTATATTCTGCTATCACACACACACACACACACACACACACACACACACACACCTGAAAAACAAATGAGAATTAAAATGTCTCCTCAAAATCCCATGGGAAAAAATTAATGCATTTTTCTTTTGCCTTTTTATTTTGATTTGACCGGGAAGCATTCTTTGATCCTTCCCCAGGCAGCACTCCTCAATGGGAATGTAAATAACCTAGTGAATGGGAGAATGAAATATACTTTCAAATGAATTCCCAAGGCCAGGTTGAGAGAGCAATGTGTCTCCTGCGTGACTGGCTTTGGTTTGTCTTGTTCTTTGTGTAATTTTCAGATCCCTTCTTTCCTAGACAGCATCTGTGAGTCTAATACCGTGTATATTTTTTAAAGGAATTGGTACACTTGTTATAGGACCATCAGGTTTGTACTTGTTATGCAATAACACACCAATCTACCTAAACCATGAGTAACAGCAGAGAAAGATTTTAGTAATCCATTGACAGCCAAACAAGGAGGTAGGAGGGAATCCCAAATCCCCCTTCTCCAAGAGTTCTGTACTGGAGTTTTGAAGGGAATTTTGGCAGGTAGAAGTCTGAGGAGCTAGGGGTTACTGATTGGTTGAGAAGTGAGGGGTGAAGTCAGGAACAGGAAGATGAAGAAACCACATTCTTATACTGGGTTGGTCCCCAGAGGGGGTTTGCAGACTGGCTGACATCGGTAACCTCACTGGAAAATATCTGGAAAATATCTCAGATAAAGAACTTGAATTTTCTGAATGTTAAAGATGTCAATCTATAGAAGTTAGGACCTTGTGAGAGGGGCTACATGACTTCTAAGCCGTATATGTTGTAAGGAAGTAGGCTTATAGAGCAAGTTGGGTAGTGTTTAGCTGTGTTTTTACTGAAAGTTCATGCTTTTGTTAAAAAAAAAAAACAAAAACTAGCAACTTATGGTCAGGCGCGGTGGCTCATGCCTATAATCCCAGCACTTTGGGAGGCCAAGGTGAGAGGATTGCCTGAGCTCTTGAGTTCGAGACCAGCCTGAGCAACTAGATGAGACCTTATCTCTACACAACATCACAAAAATAACTAGCCAGGCGTGGTGGTGTGCGTCTGTAGTTCCAGCTACTTGGAAGGCTGAGGCAGAAGGATCACCTGAACCCAGCAGGTCGAGGCTGCGATGGCCATGAGCATGCCACTGCACTCCAGCCTGGGCACCAGAGTGAGACTTCAACACGAAAAACCAAAAACAAAAAGAACTAGCAACTTAGTTTTATTGGTTTTGAAAGGATGGTTTCAGACTTCTGCATACTTATTTTCTAAAGATGAACTAACATGATAGTACCAAAATAAGGATAAAAATAAACATTGATTAACCAATCAACAGACATAGGGTGTAATCTACTATGAATCAGGGACTATAAAACTTAACACAGAAAAGAAACAAAGCAGCGTTCCTTGTCATCAAATTACCCCGGTTATAGTTGATAATATATATATATATATATACAAACAATTGAACAGCACGAAATGCAGCGAAAGTTGCTCAAAGGAAGAATGACTGTCTGTATATAAGGTGTTAGGGTGGTGTAAAGCTGTGTGTCATTCAACCAGCAGTGATAAGTGAGTTAAATGTTCCCATATCCTAGAGTGGGAGAGCATTGTACAAAGACACTGATGGGAAAATCTTGCTTTGCAGAATAATAAACAATAAGCAGAGTGCTGGGGAAGAGCTGGTTTTGATGACAAGGGATTAGGATTAGCAAGTAAACCAAGCCCTGACTGTGCAAAGTCTTGTTTTTCAAATCAAGAAGTTTGGACTTTTCTTGAGAGCTTTGGAGAGGCATTTGACTTTTCTGGGAGATGAGTAGTCGCGATTAAAAAGAAAAATTACTTTGGAAACTAGAAGAAAAAAAAACAGCCTGCATTCAAATATTGATTCCTCTAATTTCCTCATGAGAATTTGCTCACTAAATCAGTAGCTTAATTTCCCATTTTAAAAATCTGAAAACACACATACGCATAATAATACAGTATGCCTTTGCAGGGCATGGATTGAATACTGAGAAAATGTATGCTTGCTTCCTTTGAAAAAAAAAATACAGGCAATTCAAGCAGTGGATAACAGAGAATTGGTTGAATAGAGTTTTATGAATAGAGCGCTCTCTATTGACAGCTGTTGGCCAGGTGAGAGTAGTTGTGTGCAATCCTTGACCAACTGAGCTTCTGCTCAACTTGGATTCCTAAAGGCTGAGATCTCCTTTGTCCTTTGCAGCCAGTATTACTGCCAGGCTCACCAGTGCTTGTAGTGTGCTCCTTGCGTGGCAGAGCATTCAGTCAGGAGAGCATGACTGCTCCCACACCCCCGGCTCTGTCTCTTCCAATTTCATCACATTATGTAACCCCTTTGCTTCCATAAACACTGTCCGTTTGGCCTGTACATTCCTCTCCCCCAGGCCCCTCTGCCATCCGTCAGATGACTGCAGCTCTTACTTAAAATCCTGACCCTGGTCTCTTGCTTTTTTATACAGGAAAATATTGCTTTTTCGCTTCTAATTTGTCTGCATGTGGTCATGACTTGGTAAAAAGTCCAGCATTTGATGAGTACCTACTGTTATCCAAACTGAGATAAATCAAGTCAAAACTTATTCTTCAGGTTGCCACAGACTAACAGGTGAAAAAGAAACATATATGGATTGTTTTAATGGGGGACCCAGATACAAGTACAGACACAATTAACATTGTGCATTGCAAGTTCCAAAGAGACAAATCTTAATTCTAAAGGGATCGGGGAAGACTTTAAAAAGTGAGCTAGGCCTCAGTGTTGGCAGTGTTTCTCAAGTGTCTGTGCTGGTGGAGGAAGTAGAACAAAGAGAGATCAACATTGCAAAACAAGAGAAAAGAGAGAAGCAAAAGAGTGGAGGCATGTGTGAGCCACACTGCAACGTGTGCTTAAGGTGGATGCTGGAGGTCCCTAGAGATAGGAAGTTCGGGGGCCAGATGCCAACTGGAAAAACAGTTCACAGCTAAAAAGTGCCAGATAAAGTTTTCTGGATCTCAAGTGTTGTTTCCAATGAAAACATCACAGCTATTCTATATTGAGTCTCTACTGTGTTTTACTGATTTACGTATACACTTCATGGAATCTTTCCCAGGATGTTATCTGATTTTATCACTGAGGAAACAGAAGAGCAGAGGATTAAGTGCAAAAGATCAGATTGCAAGTCAAAAGCTGGTCAAGTGTTAGCTCTGCTAACCCAAACAAGACTGGGATCTCTTCACTGCTTTGGGTCCAGGGCCCTTCCCATCATAATCAACAACCTCTTACCTCATATTTTGCAAGTTGGATAGTCTAGATTCTGGCAACAAGGGCATTATCTCAGCACACTCAGGTTTATGCCATATTCAGGCCATAGAATTTAAGTTAAAACTGAGGTTTATATTCAGAAGTATGTATATTGCTTAGGCCCACCTGACTGGCAAAGTTTCCTGCTATTTATCTTAATAACTTACATAAGGAATTTTTTTTAAAAAGGCAATAAAGCCCTATAGAAGTCAATAAAGCTGATTTATAAACCAATAAAAATTATTAATGATTAGGCCTATCTAGTTAACTATCAAGTATTTACCAATGATTTACTGCTTGAACTAATCACATCACTAGAAATATAAGTGAAGGTCTAGTTAGAAATAATACTTGGGGGAAGTGGCAAGATGGTGAGGGAACAAGTGGGAGTGTAAGAGTTTCTGCAAGGGTGAATGTCCATAAAGGCAGTCTGTGTGAGTGGGTGTGTGCAGGTGGGTGAGTGAAAGTTCTTCTGAGGGGAGTCTCGGGATCAAACACCTGGGAATCCCCTACAGAGGTTGCTGCAAGACACACTGCCCTGAAGTTGGAGTCCCCGGTGCAAGGGTTGTCTGCCATTCTTGGGGGTCTCTTGGGAGGAGGCAGCAGAGATCAGCTTCCCCTCAGGATCTGGCACCTGGTCCACACCACCACCTGGGACAGCGGGTCAGGCACTGGCAGTGGGAACCATGGAGAAGGTGCAATGAGGAAGCCTGGAGCTGAGCCCTGCCATCAGTGAGGAGGTGCAGAAAACTGTCATTTTCCCTGTCCAGCCCTGGGAAGAAACCTGCATTGGCTCACCTGGCTCTGTTCAGCCTCCAACCTGAGACCCAGAGGCGATCTCTGCATCCTTCTGGGACCGACCATTGCTGATCCAGAGAGGAAACTTCAGGAGCAGATAGGAAGAGACAGACGCCCCACCCTCACGCTGGACCAGGCATGGATGCATCTGATCTGAGTGAGAGACTTGGCAGCAGCAGTGGACGAGTTGGAGGAGTCTGGATCCAATTCACCCTCATCCCACAGCAGTCTGTGGGGCATCAGACCCACCCTTAGAGCAGCCAAATTGTCCTGTACCCACAGGGGAGGGGAGGGGATGGAGCCCCGAGCCCGATCCCTTCTATGGTGGTAGCCAAAAGCAGTCAGTGGTGGTGCTTGGGAAAGGAACCCAAAGTCCCAGAAAAGGCATCAGAGGGAGCTCTTTTTTTTTCTTTCTTTTTGTTTTTGGTATGTTATAGTTGTTTCTGTCAATTTTTTGTTTTTGTTTTTTAGTTTTTCTATTTGCTTATGGGTATTTATGAGGGCGAGTGCACCATCATGTTTTTTTGTTTGGATGATTTTGTTTTTTTTTGCTTGGTGTTTGTTTTTTCTGTTTGTTCCTTTGTTTATTCATTAGCTGTTTTGCCTGTCTATTTTTCCTTCTTCTTCTCCTCTCTCTTCATTTTCCTTTTGTCTCCCTTCTTGCTTTTTCTTTTCCATTTTTTAAAATCTCATTTTGCTTTCAGTGGGGCATTCATATACCTCCTTGGCATGGACATATTGTAAGGTGGTGGAAAGTGGGTTCCAAGGGGCTCACACACCTATCAGTGGGTACTGTGATTTGCAGATAGCATCTGAACTACAGCTCTCCCCATCACACCTTAATCAAGCTTTAAAACTGCAGAAAGCACGGTCCCCCATTCCCAGTCTGGCTTCAAAATTGAAAAAAGCCAGAGGAGGTACACAAAGAGGAATAGGGGATTGAGCAAACAGAAGTGAAAACTGTGCCCCCATCCCTGAGCAATGGAGTTAAAGAAGAAGGGAAAGGGGGGAGAAAAACCATCACAAATGAAGAAGAACCAAAGGTGGAACACAGGTCCCATCCAGACAGCACCTGAAGATACAGACTTCGGAACTCAAGCAATGAAGAGTCCCCGGAATGACTGGTCACAAACCACAAACCCAGATATCAAGATATTAATACAGAGAATGAATAGAAATGAGGAGACATAAGAGAAAAGAATGAAGGTGTTGATAAATGAGATGATGGAAAAAAGAATACAGTAAATAAAATAAACAACAAACTAACAAGCAGAAAAAGCAGAATTAACTACACAGAAGAATCTCAGCTCTTGAGGACCAAAATATGGAACTAACCCCAACTGTTAGAAACATAAAAAAAGAAGCTTCAAAAGACAGAAGAAAGCCTCCAAGGCATGTGTGATTATATCAAGAAGCCAAACTTATGATTAATTGACATTCCTGAGGCAGATAGAGAGGCAGAGACCACCTTGGGAAAATAATTCATAAATTTATCCAAGAAAATTTCCCTCATCTCATCAGAGATATGATAATTCAACCATAAGAGATTCAGAGAACCTCTGCAGACATCAAATAAGAAGACCAACTCCTAGACACATAGTAATTTGCTTACACAAAGTAGGTATGAAAGAAAAAATTCTAAAGGCAGCAAGAGAGAAAGGTCAGACTACAACCAAGGAAGACCAATGAGAATAGCAGCAAATGTATCTACAGAAACACTACAAGCTAGAAGAGATTGAAGTCCAGTCTTCAAAGTTCTCAAAGATAAACAATTCAAACCAAGAATATCCTACCCAATTCAACTAAGCTTCATCAGCAATGGAGAATTAAAATCTTTCCCAGATTTTCAGTCCTTAAGGGTTTACACTGCCTCCAGACCAGCTCCACAAGAAACACACAGCAAAGTATTAAAAACATAAGAAAGGAAAAAAAAAGAACGGCCACACTCTTTCCAAGAATGCAGAAAAAAGACTGAAAACACATGTATCAACCCAACAAAAGAAAACCAATAAGCAAATTAACAAATAAAGAACAACAAACTCTATAGGAACAACATGACAGGATTAAACTCTCAAAACTTAATAATCAGCCTGAATATGAATGAACTAAAGGGACATCTGAAAAGACACAGAATGGTAAACTGGATTTTAAAAAATATGATGCAACAATATTCCGTCTCCAAGACACTCAACTCACTAGAAAGGACACTCACAGACTCAAAGTAAGAGGATGGAAAACACATTTTCAGATGAATGGAAAACAAAAGAAAGCAGGAGTTATGATCATAAGATCAGACAAAATGCCCTTTAAGTTATCAAAAATTTAAAAAGATATAGAATATCACTACATATTGATAAAAGGTTCAATCCATCAACAAGAAATATCCATCTGAAACATATATGCATCCAACACAGGAGCACCAGCTTTTATAAAGCAGCTTCTCGGTAAACTAAAAAAAGATACTGACTCTAGCACTGTTAAAGCTGGGGACTTAAATACCCCACTAATAAGCCTAGATAGATCATTGAGGTAAAAAATCAACATAGAGATCCAGAACCTCACACTAACACCTGACCAAGAAAGGACTTTATTAATAGATACCTAGAGAACACTCCACCCAACAACCATGGAATATACATTCTACTCCTCTCCACTTGGAACATACTCCACCATCAACCATATCCTTAGTCATAAATCAAGCGTGAACAAATTCCATAAGATTGAAATACTGCCATTCACCTTCTTTAGACCACAGTGGAATAAAAATAAACATCAACACCAGCAAAGTTCTCCCAAAACATACAAAGACATAGACACTAAACAGAATGATGTCGAACAACTCCTGGGTCAATATGGAAATCAAAGCAGAAATTAAAGATTTCTGGAAACAAATGAAAATAAAGACACATCTTACCAAAACTTCTGGGATGCCATGAAAGCAGTACTGAGAGTGGAATTCATTTATTTACAAACACACATCAAGAAAATGTAAAGAACACAAGATAACATCACACAACCTCCCAAGGTTGGAACAAGAAGAAATTGAGTCATTAAATAGACCAATAACAACCCAGAAAATTGACTAACCCATAAGAAAACTACCTACAAAAAAGTCCTGGACCAGAAGAGTCTTATAAAACATACAAGGAAGAGCTGACAACAATCCTACTGGAAGTATTCCAGGCAATCGAGAAAGATGGAACTCTCCCCAAATCATTTTATGAGGCTAACATCACACTGATACTCAACTCAGGTAAAGATCCAACAAAGAAAGAGAACCACAGGTCAATACCCCTGATGAACATAAGTGCAAAAATTCTTTTTTTTTTTTTTTTTTTTTTTTTGAGTTGGAGTCTCACTGTCGCCCAGACTGGAGTGCAGTGGCCGCTCCTGGCCACCGCAGCCTCGACCTGCTGGGCTCCGGTGGTCCTTCCGCCTCAGCCTTCCAAGTAGCTGGAACTACAGGCGCGCACTACCACGCCCGGCTAATTTTTTGATTTATTGTAGAGATGAGGTCTCGCTTGCCCAGGCGGGTCTCGAACCCGCGGGCTCAGGCAATCCACTCACC
>CAUYQG010114248.1:0-13217 GCA_963574415.1 Tarsius wallacei | reverse complement strand
GAAGGACCAGCCCTGTCAACACCTCGACTTTAGTCCAGGGATTTTGAACTTCTGGCCACCAGAACCATGAGAAAATGGTTTTCAGTGACTAAGTTTGTGAGAATTTGTTATAGCTGCAACCGGAACCTCATACAGCTAGCTGGCTCCAGAGACAGGGCTCTGCCCCCTCCACAGGCATGCCCGACCTCTCTGCAGGGGCCAGCCTGAGTTCCACCTGCAACCTCCATTGTCAGTGGAGCCACTGGAAATGGTGCTTGTGTGTGTTTAAAAGTCCTGTTTTTCTTTCTTCCACCCTCCCTCCCTTCCTTCCTTCCTTCCTTGCTTCCCAGGCTGGAGTGCAGTGGCATGCGCACAGTCACCGCAGCCTCAACCTGCTGGGCTCCGGCGATCCTTCCACCTCAGCCTTCCAAGTAGCTGGAACCACAGGCACGTGCCACCATGCCCGGCTAATTTTTTTTATTTATTGTAGAGACCAGGTCTCACCAAGTGGCTCAGACTGGTCTCGAATCCCAGGTAATCCTCTCGCCTCCGCCTCCCAAAGTGCCGGGATGACAGGCGTAAGCCACAGCGCCCAGCAGTCCTGTTTTTCTCATCATAATGTCAGCCCAGGGCTGCTGTTGGAAAGTTAAGATCTAAAGAAAAGTTGGACGAACATAAAATGAAAAGAAAAATAATAAATAAAACAAAAAGAACATGACAACCACCCACAATCCCATCCGTCAGAAATAACCTTCTTGATAGCAACAATCACAATTTGTCATTTCAAGTTTATTTTGATGGTTATATGTTAAATATTGTCTCTTTGCCCCTCTACCCCAGGCAGGGGGGCCCCCGAGTCAGGATCTCACACTATTTTTGACACACCTATTTCTGGTGAATGGCTCAGTGTCTGAGATACTATGAATGCAGTGTGTGATCGTTTTGTTTGTTTGTGTGTCTGTTTGAGTCGAGGTCTCACTCTGTCGCCCGGCTGGAGTGCATTGGCACAAGCATAGCTCACCAGCCTCGACCTCCTGGGCTCAAGCAAGCCTCCCCCCTCAGCCTCCCAACGTGCTGGGATGACAGGCGTGAGCCACCGTGCCCAGCCAATGTATGATCACCGCATGAATGCCCTTTGCTAACATGTGGGTGCCTTTCCTTCCGGTCTTTTTCCTATGTATATTGTATATTTTTACATGTTTGATATCGTTCCGTGGCCACATGTTTTTGCCTTACCTTCTTCACTTAATATTTTACCCTGAACACGTTTTCTAAAGTAATTGAATGGTCTTCAAAACTATATTTTAGTGGCAGACTAATTACCCACCCCATGGTCTACAAACAATGCAGTAATAAGCACGTTGGTGCGTATATCCTTATCCACATTTCTTATGGTTTTTTTGGGGTTAATTCTTAGGGGAGATATTACAGGAACACAGAATGTCATCATTTTTCAGACTGAGGGCAGCTACCTGTGCATGCATGTAAATACTTCTAGGTCAGTTCTCTCAAGAGGGAGCTCGGGTCCGAGGACAGCAGTGCACACAATTGCTCGGTGAAGCCGAGTCCCTCCATTTTCATTTCAGCAGGTGTCTCTGGCTGGATGATAGGAGACCCGAGCTCTGGTCTGAGATTTGCCATTTTCTAGTTATGGGTAACCGGACATCCTCATATTTAAAAGAGTGATGACTTTCAACTCTCTTCTACCAAAAAAATTCTAGCAGTTCCTCCTGGAGACCATTACCAAGGGGAAAAGCCAATAAAAATGAGGGGCAAGGCCAGGCAGGGTGCCTCACGCTTGTAATCCCAGCACTTTGGAGGGTGAGGAGTGAGGATCACCTGAGCCCAGGAGTTCAAGGTCAGCCTGGGAAACATAGCCACACTTTGTCTCTACCAAAAATACAAAAAATAAGCCGGGCATGGTGGCAAACACATGTAGTCCCAGCTACTCAGGAGGCTGAGGCAGAAGGATTACCTGAGGCCGGGAGGTCAGGGCTGCGGTGAGCTGCGATTGTGCCACTGTATTCCAGCCTGGGCGACAGAGTGAGACCCTGTTTCAACAACAACAACAACAAAATGGAGTAGTTCATAAGAGACGATTAAATGTTGATGCAAAAAATCAGACGCACCAGGTTTGTAAATTGAACTGTGGTCAAAACCGTTTTCCTGTCCCCTCTCTGCATAGACACGGCTCTTGTTGAGTCTGCACGTTTGTTGAATAATGAGTTAAATAATTTAAAGAACGTGCAAGGCCTTCCCACCAATTGACAGACTGAAAGAAATACAGCTGGCCCTTGGACAACATGCGGGTTAGGGACACCCACTCTTGTGCAGTTGCAGATCTGTGTATAACTTTTGACCCCTCTGAAACTTGACCGCTAATCATCAACTGTTGACTGAAAGCCTTTCTGATAATATAAAGCCTCGATTAACACCCATGTTATATGTTATTTGTATTATAGACTGTATTCTTACAATAAAATGAGCAAGAGAAAAGAAAGTTATTAAGAAAATCATAGGCCAGGTGCAACGGCTCATGCCTATAATCCCAGCACTTTGGGAGGCCGAGACTGGAGGATCACCTGAGCCAGGAGTTCAAGACCAGCCTGAGCAATAGAATGAGACCTCATCGCTGCAGAAAATAAAAACATAAAAAAATCAGCCGAGCGTGGTGGCACGCCTGTATTCCCGGCTACTTGGGAGGCGGAGGCGGGAGGATCTCCTGAGCCCAGGAAGTCGAGGCTGCAAGGAGCTGTGATCGTGCCACTGCGCTCCAGCCTAGGCAACAGAGTGAGACTCCAACTCAAATTAAAAAGTCAGAAGGAAAGATAAAATATACTTACTGTTCCTTAAGTGAAAGTGGATCATCGACTGGCCTTCATCGTCATCATCTTCATGGTGAGTAAACTGAGGAAGAGGAAGAGAAGCGGATGGTCTTGCTATCTCATGGGTGGCAGAGACGGAAGAAATCCAGACAATGGACCTGGGCAGTTCAAGCCCGTTTGACTCAAAGGTCAAGTGTTGTTGGCCTGACTTACCAGATGCAACAAATTCCATGTATGCAGAGTCAGAAGAAACAAAGGCTGATCTGTGGAAAATGTCCCCGTAAGATTGTAAGCAACGTGACTGGTGTTACTGGGCTCCAATGCTGTGAAGAATGGGGTCCACGTCTGATGTACACAGCAACTCTGCCAACTTGTGTTCATCCAACCTGGTGTGTGCCCCTAAGCAGTTACCTAAATCATGCCAGACAGCTCCCGTCGGCCATGCTCTTGGAAATTAGACACTTGCCCATTCATTCTTTTATTTGTTCTTTCAGCCAGTCAACAAACACTTGGGGAAGCTGAGCCAGGCCCTTTGAGGGGTCCCGGGGGGATGGGGTTCGATAGAGCATTGTCTCCTCAGCGTCATGAGGAGGTCACAGAAATCCCATATCTGCTTCAAAGCGGCTGTGTGATCTGAAAGACTGCGCCTCTCTTTCCAGCCTCACCTGTAATTAGTAGTTCATCTGAGCCACAGCTGGGTGCAATGGCTCACTCCTGTAATCCCAATGCTTTGGGAGGCCAGCCTGGGCAACATAGCAAGACCCCATCTCTCAAAAAATGTAAAAATTATTCAGTCCCAATTACTTGGAAGGTCAAGGCACGAGGATCACTTGAGGTTAGGAGTTCGAGACCAGCCTGGGCAACATAGCAAGACCTCATCTCTCAAAAAATTTAAAAATTATTCATTCCCAACTACTTGGGAGGTCAAGGCACGAGGATCACTTGAGGTTAGGAGTTCGAGACCAGCCTGGCAACATAGCAAGACCTCATCTCTAAAAAAATTTAAAAATTATTCATTCCCAACTACTTGGGAGGTCAAGGCTCGAGGATCACTTGAGTCTGGGGCTACAGTGAGCCATGATTGTGTCACTGCACGCCAATCTGTGTAACAGAGAGAGGCTCTGTCATTAATAAATAAATACATACACAAAATAAAGAGTCAAGTTATATAAGAGCCTGGTACCAAGGAGACAGTAAGTGTCGGTCCCTCCACCCTGGCCTAGAAGCTCTCATGGCTTGCCAAGACAAAAGCATCAAAGTCTAGTTCAGGTTAACAGAGGTTTTTACAAAGTTCTGTGTAAGTGGAGAGAGAGAAGTTACTGACTCTGGTTTTTCTAGACGCACAAAGGGGAGTGTTTGAGGCATCTTGGGAGAAAGGTGGAGGGTTTGTGAGACCCAGCACCACCCCTGGAGCCAAAAGTTTTGCATTGGCCTGAGGGGATCTGGGCTGATGGATGGATGTTTATTTAGACTCGCATGCCAACAGCCTGCCACGCGCCCGGAAGAGGGAAGGGGGCCAGGGAAGGGATGAATTTTACGTGCAAGAAAGAGCTGAGTCCCCAAAGTGTGGGTGAAAGCGCCTCACTTCGGGTTAGACGACAGGAGGAACTGAAGTGCATTTCTCCCCCAAAGTTGGGCCAGGTCTGGCTGCGAGGGAGTTCTGCATTTGGAAGACAGTCTCATTTGGTAGCCTTGGGCTCTGGGGCAGGCAGCCTGGGTCTGTGTCTCCGCTCTGCCACTGACCGAGCCGAGGAGGTCAGGCAACCTCCGGCTCCCAGAAGGTTCCATCCCACGCCAGGGAGAGGGTTGGTGTGAGCATTGAGGGGAATGGTGCTGGGAGCTGCAGCAATTGTTTGATGAGTGTTTGCATTATTGTGACTGTTATGATTGCTATTGTTATTTCTGGGAGGTGGTTGGTGTGCTTCTAACTAAATGTCCCTTTGAACCCCCAAAGTCCTTACTTTTGACTCTTTCCATGGCATCTGTGGACGCTGGAGGGCTTTTGGTTTTTATTTGTTTTGGAGTTGTGGGGTACAAGTGAAGATTTGCTACATAAATAGGCTGCACGTAGGTGAAGTTTGAGTTTCTAGCCTGCTTTTCCCTGATGGTGGACCCAATATCCAGCGTGCAGCCACGTGTCCCCGCCTTCCTCCCTCCCTTCTCTAGTGGTGTCCAGTGGCTGCCAAGAGGTGGGAGAGGGGGATCTTTTTAAAGGGAGGAGAAGCTACGGAGGAGGGCACTTTCACCCCGGTGTGGGTGAGCCGGTATTTACGGCTGGTACTTCTGATTGACCAATAACCCTCTCTTCTCATTGATACGTTTATTCTCATCTCTGGGAGAAGGACGTCTTAGGATTCAGATTCGAGGAGAGTTTTCTTTTTTTTTTTTAATTTTAGAGAGGTGGGTTACAATTCAGGGTTAGGTATACAAATGGCCCTTATGCAGGTATCCTTGTTGATGAGGTGTGCCCCCCACTGCCCTGGCAGGTTCTCACTATGGCATTATGATCATTGTTCAAGGTCCGCTTATGAGTGAGAACATGTGGTACTGTGTTCTTTGTTTCTGTGATAGATCACTCAGCATCATAGACTCTAAGTCCATCCAAGTTGCTGTGAGGTTCATAATTTTGTCCTTTTTTATGGCTGTGTAATATTCCATCGTGTATATGTGCCACATTTTTGTTGTTGTTGTTGTTTATTGCAGCACTATTCACAATAGCAAAAACATGGAACCAACTGTGCTGCCCATCGGAAAAGAACTGGATTTTTTTTTTGTTTTAAATGAGGAGAATTTGCTAAGTAATTCCTTTGTTCCAGGAACTGCTCTTGGGGCATCACCTCTCATGTAATCTCAGTTCACTCACCCTTTTTTTTGAATTGGAGTCTCACTCTGTCGCCCAGGCTGGAGTGTAGTGGCACGTTCACAGCCACGGCAGCCTCGACCTGCTGGGCTCAGGCAATCCTTCCGCCTCAACCTTCCAAGTAGCTGGAACAACAGGTGCATGCCACCACACCTGGTTAATTTTCTTTTTGTTACTTATTGTAGAGACAAGGTCTCACCAAGTTGCCCAGGCTGGTCTCAAACCCCCGGGCTCAGGCAATCCTCTTGCCTCAGTCTCCCAAAGCCCTGGAATGACAGGCTGAGTCACTCACCCTTTGACAGCAACTCTAGATGAAGTGTCTCAGAAGGCACAGAGATACCAGGTGACTTGCCCGAGGACACACAGCTTGCAGGTGGCAAAGCAGGCTTTAAATTTAGATCGGAGTGATCAGCGGTATTTCATTACTTCACACCTGGAAGGTTGAATGACCCCTCAGGGGTGGGGGTGCCCTAGGAAGACCCACACAGAGAGCACAACCCCCCTCCTCCCTCCGCCTCCTCGCTACAAGCAGAAAGACATCCGTCCTGTGGCAGGAGACCAACTGCCTCTCAGACCCAAGTTCCTGACTTTTTGGAAGGTTGACCTTCTTATTCTTTCAATCATATCAACAAATACATACAAATCATCATTTCTGCGTGACCACAAGCCCAAAGATTTCCTGGACACCGGATAAGGAGAGGTAATTAGCCAGGTGTGGTGGTGCGCGCCTGTTGTTCCAGCTACTGGGAAGGCGAGGTGGAAGGATCGCCTGAGCCCAGCAGGTCTAGGCTGCGGTGGCCGTGACCATGCCAGTGTACCCCAGCCTGGGCAACAGAATGAGACTCCAACTCAAAAAAAGTGGGTGAGTTAAGGGATTGGACATTTTGCCAAGCAGAGTCCTGGGGTGTCAGGAGACGGAGACTGAGCTGTGAGACCTGTCCCTGCGTCTTCCCCACCCGGCACGGATGGGGCTGGCTCTTGGAAGCGCCACTCGGGGGGCCAGGACTGCCCAGGAGAGGTGGGGGGTCTTGCTTCTCTCAGCTTGAGCTCCTCCGAGGAGACACCACCTGCGAGCTCCCTTGGGCCCCCGGGGTGGGTCCAGGCCCCGACCTTGAGAAGGCTGTGCAAAGTCACGAGCATTGTGTGCAGGCACAGCTTGATTGCAGCCGGTGGCACGGGGTGTCTCACCTCCTTGGTTGAGGACTCCCTTCCCAGCCTCTAAGGACTCTTCCCCCAGCCTCCAAGGCTCCTCAAGCTCCAACCACATGACCCTCTCCCCTGACCTGCCTTCGTTCACTGTTCCTGGCGCAGATCCTTCCCTCTTCCCAAAGCCCTGGGATCCCTCCTTCTTCTCCAAGCCCCCGTGGCACCCCGCTCCCCGGTTGGATTTGAGGAACAGATCTCAAAGCTCCTTGGGCCATTCATCTTTGAGCTCCAGCTCTTGGATTTGCCCACAGAATGGCCGAGTAGAGGCTTGCTAAGTAAATGCAGTCTTCGGTGATTCATTCCCCACTCTCTCCATATGCCCTCGCACCCCAGGGTCTGTCTTCAGAAAGAGCTCGCTCCGTGTGGTCTTGTGATTCCTCCTAATAACCCTAAGAGGTGGGGGTGCTTATGGCCCCATACCTGTCTCCACTTCATTCCCTCCCAGTGATGAAACTTGGACCCAGAGCAGCAAATGACTCCCCCAAGACCACACAGGTAAGTGGTGGCAGAGATGGGACCCAACCTGGGCTTTAGGGCCTGCCTGAGCCACGGACAAGCAAGGGTCCCTGGTCCCTGGTACTGCCCCAGACAGGAGCCCCCTCCCACCCCCGCCCCAGGAGAAGGGTAAGCCCGGTCTCCTGGCTCCAACCACCTCCTGGGCCTGGCAGCCTCACCTGGGCCAGGTGGGTGTGGCAAGGCCTCTGGGGCCTCCTGCTGGGCAACCCATCCTGCCGGCCCACGGGCGGCCCAGGCGGCTGCCCTCCACCGTCTGCCAGTTCCAAGTTTTTCGGCAAACTGGCACCTAGTCACCCACCATCTGTGAGCAGAGCGCCGTCTTGGCTACCTCTTGGTGCGTCTTCAAATCAACTCGCAAGTTTTCAAAGTGACGCGAGTTCTTGGTGCTTGCACAAATGTCAGCTTCCGTCATCTCTTATTAAAACTGAAAATATGAAAAGGTTTCGGATAAACTGAAACAAGCCCAGTCTTCCTCTTTTCCTAAGTGGGATCGTTTTCTTTCTTTTTTTTTTCTCCCTAAATTGAAAGGAGTTGTGTTGATTTTCTCTGACGATCGGCGCGATAATGACTCTCTCTACACCTGTTACCCTCCGTGGGGGGGCCCACCGCCATGACAGGCAGCAGCTGACTCCGCCCA
The DNA here is from genome assembly GCA_963574415.1 of Tarsius wallacei. NCBI lineage: Eukaryota > Metazoa > Chordata > Mammalia > Primates > Tarsiidae > Tarsius > Tarsius wallacei. The sequence goes on along the minus strand of CAUYQG010114248.1, from coordinate 5,194 downwards.
GAGTGTGTGCGTGGCAGTTAGGGTCACTTTCTCGTGGTGACTTATTCATGTGGGGTCCCCTTGGTGAGGTTACAGGGGTGGAGAAAATGCTAATGGCAGGAGCACCCCGGGCCAGGGACAATGTTCTCTAGTGGTTCTCTTAATCCTAGAATAGATTCTCCTGTGGCCTCCATCGAGATGAGGTGTGGGGCCCAGAAATGCCACTGGTCCCAAGGCTGGGAAGTGGCAGGTTTTCACCCAGGCAGGCTGTCTCGAGAGGCCACGCTTGGCCACTTCTGAACATGGCTGCGGTGGGACCTGCAGGCTGGGGAAGGGGATCAACGTCCCCCCTAGGAGCCATGGGGGACAGGTCTGAGCTGCAGGGGCCGGAGGGTCAGAACTACATTCTAGAGGCCATGCATTTCCTCGGCGCTCATTCAGCACTACTGCCGCGTAGCTCGGTGCTAGGACTTAGATAAAACCCAAATCTCAAGAGGGAAGTCCTGTGCTTTTGTGAGTACTCCCAGGATGGCCACCCCTGCTGAAATTACTCTGTTGGGACTGTTGCTGCAACCACCCTTGCTGTTGTTGCTACTACAGTTACTACTGCTATTCTGATTGTTACTATTACCTCTAGCGCTGTGAATACTGTTACCCCTAGTAGAGGTGGAGCATAGATGTATAAAATCCCACAAGAAGGAGCAGAATGCGCAAACCCAAGGAAAAGTATTCATTATGGCGCATACTTAAAGAAATTCACTTTAAAGCCCCCCTGGGGTGCCAGGACATGGCAATGATCGTCCCATACAGTGCAAAGAAGGGGTTTCCTCGGCCATCGTGACCATGGACTTGTGTAGAATGGCAAAGACAAGCACTGTCAGAGCCTGGAAATGCCCTTGAGTCCGCAATCCCTACCCCGGGGACTAGTTGGAGAGACGAGGGACAGAAGGAAAATGTATCGCTCAAAGCCTGATCGGCAACAATAAAAAAGGAGGGAATGGCTGGGCTTGGTGGCTCAGCTGGTCATCCCAGCAAGTTGGGAGGCCGAGGCGAGTGGATTGCCTGAGCCCACGGGTTCGAGACCAGCCCGGGCAACTTGGCAAGACCTCGTCTCCACAATACATCAAAAATTAGCCGGGTGTGGTAGTGCACTCCTGTAGTTCCAGCTACTTGGAAGGCTGAGGCGGAAGGATCGCCAGAGCCCAGGAGGTCGAGGCTGCAGTGGCCGGGAGCCTGCCACTGCACTCCAGCTTGGGCGACAGAGTGAGACTCTGACTCAAAAAAAAAAGGAGGGAAGACCCCAATATCTGGCTCTTGGGGGACAATGACCTCAGCTGGCATATCTCTGGTGGTTGAAATATTACACAGCTTTGAACAATTGTCGTGATGAAGAGTTTGTGCCACCGGGAAAGATGTTTAGGGCACATAGTGAAGAGAAAAAGATAAGACCTAAAGTCATATTAACACGGGCTTGAGAACGTTACAAAATAGGTATGCTAATAGATGCGTGTTTGAACGAAACATAGAAAAATGAAAATAATTGTTGGAGGATTTGTATGGTAAGACTAAGGGAATTTTTCACCATTTTCTTTAATGCTGCTGTCATATTGTTTTTTCAATACAAACAAAAAGAAAGGAAACGTCCCAACAACCTATTGATAGGTTTTCTTTCCCTCTGAGTATAATATAGATGTTTCTATTTAAAAGACTTCTCTTGTAAAATCTCATTGAGCACCGCCACAAAGACTGTCCAACTTGGAGTTCATTTCAAATGAGTTCCCCGTCATCAATCGATTCCCATTCACGACATGTCTAATTTGTGCACTTTAGGAGATGTGGTGATTATACAGGAATTCAGGGTTTTTAATAATTTCCTGAAGGGTTTTTGAAGCAGACAATGTGCTTTTCCCATTTCCAAACAATCTGCATGGAGGATATCCAAAATAGAGCTGCCCGGGCCTCACGTTCTTCCCTCTAATTTCACACACATTTCGTTGTTGTCTCTGCACTTCTGCAAGTAGGAATTCTCCTTTGAAGCTGCGTCCTCGCAGACAAGAAATTACAGTCATCTTATCCCTAATGCACTGCTAGATAAGAAAAGGACTTATTATCCTGCAAGAATCTGCGTACAAAGCCGCCATCCCAGCAGGCAGACTTACTCTCCGTGGGGCAGGTAGGCATGAAATCTGACCCGGAGATTTCAGGGCCTTGGGAAATGGGTATTTGTGGCAGCACTAACACTAACAACTGTTTTGACTCGTGTCTGGTAGAGACCTAGAAGCAGAGGGCGAAGGAAACTTTCAGATCAATTCGTTCAGCCACGGCATTTTATAAATGGGGAAACTGAGGCCCACCAAGGCTACGACTTGCCCAGGGCCACACTGTCCTCTAGTGGCTGCGCCAGGACTCCAGCTGTTCCCAAACCCTCTTCAAGGTGACCATATTTTCGTCACTGAAAATAGGGCCAAGTATTCTGACAGGACTCTCCTTAGTTGTGAGTTTATTCATAAAAAAATACAGAGGCCTGATCACAAGGCCGCTGTCTATGAAGAAACTTGGTGAGTGCTGACAGAGACGTCTAATTGTTCCAGATCGCTTTTAGAAAGAAAAAGTAAATCTCATTTAGTTACACATTTAACCCTTATTATAAAACAAAATGACATTAAAAACGAAAGAACTAACACATCCATTCTCACTCATTCCCCAAAAAATAATCTTTTTTTTTTTTGAGTTGGGCTCTCACTCTGTCACCCAGGCTGGAGTGCAGTGGCATGATCGTGGCTCATTGCAGCTTCAATTTCCTGGTCGCAGGTGATCCTTCTGCCTCAGCCTCCCAAGTAGCTGGGACTACAGGCGTGCACCACGATGCCTGGCTAATTTTTTTTAGACACGAGTTCTCGCTGTGTTGCCCAGGCTGGTCTCGAACTCGTGGCCTCAAGCGAACCTCCCACCTCGGCCTCCCAAAGTGCTAGGATTACAGGTGTGAGCCACTGCACCCAGCCAAGCATCTTTTATAATTGTCTATAGCCTGTGTTTTGGGGCTCGGATTTAAAATAGTTCACAATGAACTACATAGTCTTCAAGCTATAAAGCAGAACCGTGGTCTTAAATCAGCCCGAGGTTGATTTTAAGTCGCACGGTCCACCTTCCTCCCCGTCTAGGTCCAAAACAGAAGAGACTGGGGCCGGGCTGCTGGGCTACTCCTGGCAAAATATTGGCTTTGCAGCTGGCCAGCTGGAGGGCACTGCGGCTGGGAACCGCGGCTGGCTTTTGCTCCATGGCAAACTGTGGGTCCACCCCGAGACACACCATTGCCTGTGAGCAACTCCTGACCCTAAGACAAGGGAAAGGCAAGAGGGACCTGGAGGCACAGCGACTCTGTCCTACTGGCCCTGCCCGAGTGAGTCCCCAGCCTAGGACCTGGGGCTCCTGTAAAACCCTTTTCCCTGTGGGACAAAGAGGCAGTGGAGCTCTCACCCCAATCCTCCCCCCCAGCACTCCCCTGACAAGGCAGGATGGTGACCACTTCCTGTGTATGGGCAAAATGGGGAACTTGGAGCAGGAAGAAGAGATCCCACAGACAAGGGAGAAGAAGACACGTTGAATCGGTTAATCCACTGTCTGACTGTCCGAGGTCCTGAAAAATCTGGGGTGTGGGACCCTCACATCTGCTAGGTTACCACTGCCCCGGCACCCACCCCACCAGCCAGCCCTTGCCCCCATCACGCTCAGGATTTTGAGTTCCCGCTGAGGACGACCAGAGGTGTGGACTGTGTGGTGGCCGTCAAGGGGCTTTGCCGTCTGATGTCGCAGGGAGAGGACAGCAACTCTGATGGGGATGGTCGGCCCCACTCACAGAAGGGGAGAGAACAGCCCAGGGAGGCCCAGGCCACCTACCCAGCACTGAGCAAGCCCAGCTGGGTGCTTTCATGAACGCTTCTCCAAGGGCTGGAAGTGAAATTTGAATGTCACTTTCTGGCGAGCTTGCCTGGACATAACTTTTTTATGAACCTTGACCAGGAACCTGACCAGAGCACTAAGACCATCTGGAGACCAGGCAGGCTGGCCACCCTGGCACACAGGTGCAGGCAGGAGAAGGAGACATGGTGGAGGCGGTGTCTGGGCCGGGTCTCTCCATGAGGCCGGAAGGTCTTCCGAGGTCACTTTCCACCTGCCACGAGTCTCTCGAGTGGGACTTCGAAACTGGTGGCAGCACCAGGGTCGAAAGTCTATCTCCTCTCATCTTAGTTTGGGTTCCCACGGCAGGCACCGGGTATGGAGGGAACCCCCTGGAGAGAGGCTCATGCCAGGTGACAGATGACCAGGGAGAATATACATCAGAGCCAGGGACTCAAGCGCCCCAGGCGTCCCACCGGCCACCCATCCCACGAGGAGTGACAGCCATGGTCCTCACCGCCCCTTCTCCACCCCACACCAGTTTATTTTCCCCGTAACACTTAGTACCTATCATGTCTTCTTCTGAACTTATTTCTGTCTTCCTCCAATGACTTGTAAGCTGCCTGAGGACAGGGATGATGTCATTAGATTCCCTAGCCCTTAGCACTGTGTCTAGCACATAGTAGGTGCTCAGTAAACAGTTGGCACATGTGTGTATGCATTGCCTGCTCCCTCAAGGCACCAGCCAACCTACCAGGCAGATAGGGGTGGCCGGTTTCCTGTGAGCCATTTCTCAGCCAGCCCCAAAGGCCCCGTGGCTTGGCCTCCTATACCCCTTACTCAGGCTGACAGAAGCAGCTCCGGTTTTCAGGGACACGCACCTCCCCCAAAACCCATGCCAACATGCAGATCTTGTTCATTAGGGAGCCCCAGCCAGTGACCTATGGCACGAACACAGCAGGTGGGTGTCTCGCAGGGGATGTTTTCTGGCTTTTTGAACAGGCTTCTCGTTAATGGTCTCCCGCTGAAAGTGTGTGAGGCTCATCCCAAGGAAAGGCAGGGGCTCACTAGGGGAGGAAAGAGACAGGTACCAGAGCGATCTCATCTGAGACCTGACTCATAGAGTACCTAGACCCAGCTAAATCTCCTGGTTGTGCCTCTGTTTCCTCAACAAAACGTGTGGGGAGGCCAGGCTTGGTGGCTCAGCTTGTAATCCCAGCACTTTGGGAGGCTGAGGCGAGTGGATTGTCTCAGCCCGTGGGTTCGAGACCAGCCCAGGCAACTTGGTGAGACCTCATCTCTACAAAAAATTAAAAAA